>CM076577.1:1453760007-1453958625 GCA_034641835.2 Pinus albicaulis | reverse complement strand
ACATATGTTTAAAACATATGTATATATTAAACTATCAAGACATTAAAGAACCCTTTCCGTCGGACTTCAAAAGTATGAATAGATTGAATTTCAAACCAAATTCACGTTCCAAAATGGGATGCTGACGTCTGCCTAATTTTAACTCGAATTCTCAATCCAATGTGCCCTATAAAAAATTTGGGTCCGGTTTTCAGGTTTTCATATTCCCTTCAATTTCATGCGATCCAATATTAATGCTCCACGTGTCCTCCTTTTGAATTTACAAAACTGTCGGGTAAATTTCTGGTTGGTGAATTGTGTTAATGCTGGTTGTTGTGTTTAAATACAATCCTGTACAGAAATATGGCTACGGCCATCTACAAAAAAAACTTGCAGGAATTTTAAATGCTGAATTAAATTTCTGGATGGCATGCAAGCAACCTCCAAAAAAAAATGTTGCTGCTGCATCCGTCCTTCTGCTGCAGCAGTTGAAGTTAAAATTCAACAGCACAGGATTTAATAAGTGAGGGTGTAAAGGTAACTTTTTGTCGATAGTACTAGATTAAGATCATCTATTCATTTTTGTAGGGTCTTATGGTGTTTGGTTTTTTAGTTTTGGGTTGGGCTTATTGAGTCTAAGATAGTTTTTGAGTGAAAAAATTGCTATCAGGTATTAAAAAATTTTGGTTTTTTTGTCAAAATTTATGAGCTTGTTAGGAAATACGAAACTGACAATGGTTGTATCTTAAATTTGTGGAAAATAATTTGAAATGAAATATTTTTGTTTAGGTTGTTGCAGCAGGTGCAAACCCCGTTCAAATTACTAGGGGCATTGACAAGAAAATAAAGGCCCTTGTTTCGAAACTCAAAATTTTGTCAAAGGAGGTAAATGCTTGCCTTTTGAGTAGGCTGGTTTTCCTTTTTGCTGATGGTTTGGTGTATCTAATTGAATTAGTTGCCTAAGGTATTTTTGGTTGCAAAATCCTTTTCATTTTTCATACAGTTTTGGCCTTGTGGAATACATTTGATTGTGTGGTCTTGTTAGATCTACAACATTTGTAGTTGTTTATGTTAGATGATCCAAAAATAATTTTTATCATAGGTTATAGTGTTTGAATAAAATAATTATTAATTTAAGATATTAAATTAATAATTATTATTCTAGAATATTTGTGAGATATTTAGAATTAGAAATTTGTTAATAAAAATTAGGACTCTAGAAAAGAGTCGTTTCTTAGGCTCTAAATTAGGAGTAAAGTTAGTAGTTTTGTTAAAAGCTCATTTATTGTAAATGGACACTTGTTTAATTTCCAAGTGATCCATAGAGCTTATAAATAGGTTAGTTTTCCTATTTTATTTAAATGTGTAATGAGAGAATGTGAGAGTGAGTTTACGTGTGTAAACTCCTGCAATTTGCCCTGTAATATTTTTGCTTGATCAATAAAGTTGTGTGTCTGAGGACACTTCTGCTCTTTCATGTGGTATCAGAGCCACGGTGATGCATTGAGGAGGAGATTCCAGCTCTATCAGGTCGTGGAACACTCAACTCCGTCGAAGTGATCAGCAAAATATTGGTATGAAATTTGCAAATTTTTTTTATTGATTTTAGATCTGCAAATTCTAAAATCAGTTTTAAAAGGAGCCATTGCAAATCTGTGTGATATTTTTTTAATTTGTTTGAGTGAACAAAAAAAAAGGAGAGCGCTCTTGCCAGGGTTTATTTTTCATATTGAATTAGTTTATAAGGGGTTTGTATGCAACGCTGTATTTTTTAATTTTTTTTTAAAAGTTCTGTCATGAAAAACATCTTCAAACATCGATTCTGTAAATCAATTTAGAGAACAGTGTTTTTTGAAATATTGATTCAGTAATGCCACCGTTAAAACCAGCACTTTGAACCAGCGTTCTGCAAAAGTGCCCAAGATCGATTTTGCAATCTGCAGTTGAAAATTTGATTTGTAATTTGAAATCTGAAATGGAAAAATCAATTTTGAATAATCGATTGTGTCTGGTATCTGAAATTGAAAAATCGATTTTGAAAAATCGAAATTGAATAATCGATTGTATTTGGTATGTGGTATGTGGTATAAAAGATTGCGTTCTCAGCATTCAAAACCAGCGTTCTGCAAGCACCAGCATTTGACAACAACATTTTTAAAAGATCAATGTTTGGCATGGATTTCTGAAACAATTCGAACCAACGTTCTGTGACAACGTTTGATTGAAGATCTGCATTTACAAACAGTGTTGAAATCTGCAAGTGAAACCAGTGTTCCAGCATTGGAATAGAAACAGTGTTTTTTTGCCAGTGTTAAATGTGTTGAAGAGCATTTCAATTGAACAATAGAGCGTTGATCTGCACATCATTTTTAACCAGCATTGATGCACAAATTCAGAAAGCATTTTTGCCAGCGTTTTTTTTTCTAGTTTGAAACAGCCTCTTTAAAATACTTTACAACATTTTGCAATGAAAAGAACCAGCGCCCTCCAGCAATAAGATCCAACGTTCATTACATTTGTTGAGGTGTTCATTTGACGTTCAATATTTTTTATGCATTTAGTCTTTTGCAATGTTTCATTGAAGTAATTTGTTCACTTTCTAATTGGAGTTTTTTTTAATTGTGATTTATAATCATAATTGGAGCGATAAGGTGGAACTTTGTATTTGGAGGAATAAGTAGATTTTTTGTGAAGAATATTATAATAGTATTTTTTTTTAGAGTGATAAGGGTATTGTAATTTTCTGGAGTAATAAGGAGATTTGTGTTTGTAATAGTGTGACTCAAAGTAATTTTACTTTGAGGGGGGGTAATTTTTTTTACCAGATTGTGCAAATTGCAAAAGTCAAATTTTGAAAGTTGCTTTGTAAAAATTTGAGAAATTGACTAGAGCCAAGTGCAAAGCTCAGTCAATTTTCTCCTGTTTCGACGACTATTCGAGGGTCAAGGCCAAGCCCCAATAGTTCTTTTTTGCGTCGTGTGTTGCTGTTGTGTTGCGCATCTTGATTTTTGGAGCTTGATTCGTGGTGTGAAGTCTTAACACTACAATGTCTAAGTTGATTAATTTCTTTTCTGATTCCGACAAACTTGAAGGCTCAAAATCTTACAAAACATGGCAACGCCTCATCAAAAGCACTCTTGTTTATAATGAACTATGGCATGATATTTGTGATGGAGATGTAAAGAAAAATAAACCTATAGATGCAGCTGCACTAGCAAAATGGGAAGTTAAAAATGTCAAAGCATTAGCACTCATTAAATCCTTTGTCAATGATGAAATGTATGTCCATATCGAAAATGCAAAAGATGCATGGTCTGCTTTGAGAAATTTTAAAGAGTTGTTTGATAATCAGCCTCAATAAAAAAGAGTCGACTTACAATTAAAATTGTTGCATCAAAAATTGACTGAAGAAGGAGATATTCTTGAATACATCTCCATACTTAAGAATATTAAGCAGGAAATTGTTAATGTTGGTTTTCAAGCAGTTGATGATAGTTTTATGGTCACAATTTTAAATGTTGGGCTTCCTTCTTCCTACACACATTTTTTAGAAACTTTGCAGCTCACTGGAAAGTTAGAAAAGCTAAACTTTGATGAGCTCTACGAAATGTTAACTCAACATGATAAAACTTTTGGGAAGAAAAAGAAAGTGGGTGAAGATGTTTTTCTTACAGAAACCAGTACTAGCAACTCCCCAGCTAACAATTCCAAAAACAAAGGCAAAGGTAATTTTAATCAAAATCAAGGTCGTGGTCGCAGTCAACAAAGAGGAAACAACTCCAACAGAGGCTTCAATTTAGGCAGAAACAATTCTTAAGGCAGAGGCAATAATCAAAACAAAGGATCTCAGCAAGGTACAAGACAGAATCCAGGAAGAGGAAAATCTCAAAATAGAGGACAAAGAAGAGGTCGAGGACAATCTCAAGGTAGAGGACAGTCTCAAGGAAGAGGCACTGATTTGAGTCAAGTTGTTTGCAGGCGATGTAACAGAGTTGGTCACTATGCTTCAGATTGTCGCACATCTATCAATAAAATTTCTAAGTTTCAACAGCCTTTATCACAGTTTGCAAATGATCAAGATCAAGATGATAATGACTCAGAATATGTCTTCACTTCTTCACCAGCAATCCAACTTTCCTCTTATATTAAGAGTGATTATGAAGATGCTTGGATTTTGGATTCAGGAGCGACTCAGCACATGACCTGTAAACGAGATTTCTTTTGGAATTTTCAAGAGTGCCATCTTAAGTCCATATTTCTAGCAGATGATACAAAACATATGCCTTATGGAAAAGGTGCAGTCAAAGTTTTTCTCCCTGACATTGGAGAAAAATTGATTTCCAATGTGTGGTATGTTCCCACCTTTAAGAAAAATTTGTTGTCTTTGGTCATGATTCGACAAGCTGGACATCAAATAATTATGGAAGATGGCTTAGTTAAGATTAATTCAGTCAAACAGAACTTCCAAACAGTGATGACAGGATATGAAGAAGGAAAACTGTTAAGGATGAAAGGAACAGTTATTCCAAGGCATTCTGATTTTGCAGGGGCAGTTACTACAGGAATTTCACCTATAAGACTATGGCATGTAAGATATGGACATTTGAATTTTGACAGTCTTTCTCAATTGCAGAAACAAGGGATGGTTAAAGGACTTCTGACTTTCAACAAAGAAAATGCTAAGTGTGAAGCCTGCATTTATGGCAAAAAAAGTCGAGAAAGTTTTCCAACAAGTACATGGCGTGCAAACAGGCTGCTGCAACTAGTTCACAGTGATGTGTGTGGTCCACTTCAACCTTCATTAGGTGGTTGCAAATATTTCTTGGTATTTATTGCTGATTTCAGTAGAATGACTTGGGTTTACTTCTTGAAAAACAAGTCAGAAGCATTTGAGAAATTTAAATTTTTTTGAAAACTTGTTATAAATGAAGCCAAAGAAAAGATAGGTACTCTCAAGACAGATAATGGGGGAGAATCCAACTCAAATGAATTCAAAACTTATTGCAGTGAAAATGGCATAAGAAGGCATCTTACAAATGTTTACACTCCACAGCAAAATGGAGTCGTAGAGAGGATGAATCGCACATTGTTAGGCATGGCGAGATCCATGTTAACTTTCAAAGGGTTAAGTCCAACATATTGGGCAGAAGCAATCCATATAGCTATATATGTAAGAAAGAGATCTCCAACCGCTTCATTAGAAGGAATCACCCCTTATGAAGCTTGGTTTGGCTTCAAGCCTAAATTTAAACATCTTCGAGTTTTTGGATCCATCTGTTATTCCTTAGTTCCCAAATAAAAGAGAACTAAGCTTGATTCAAGAAGTTTTAAATGCACCACGATTGGCTATTCAAATGAAAATAAAGGGTATCGTCTTTTGACTAGTGGAAAATTTATTGTGAGCAGGGATGTCATTTTTGATGAAACAGAGAGTAAGAGTGCTGAAGAAATAAAAAATATTCTTCACAAGTTAGAAACCAAGGGCAGTAAAAGGAAAGGAAATATGCAAAGTCAACCAACTTCAACAAATTGGTATGAACTTGATTTTCCTTCCTCTGAAGATGAGTCATCCAGTCCATCTACTTCACCAAAACCATCTGGGTCTTCTAGCAGTTCATCAGCGTCTCCAACCAGCAGCAGTTCTTTTGACAGTGATTCTCCAGATTCACCACCTGAACGACCAACATCAGTTTACATTAATCCCCTCTACAATGATGGAGACTTCTCAGAACCTCAAAAAAGTGAGCAACAACTTCCAAAATGGGCAGTTCAACTCTTGAATGATGTAAGGCCTAATGAACAAAACAAAACAGGAACAAGGGGATCAAAACAAAATGAAGGCAATTTTGCTTTGATAGCAAATGATTTTACTGAACCTTCTTCTTTTCAAGAGGCAGTAAAACATAAAGCATGGCAACAAGCAATGGTTGATGAATATCAGGCAGTTCAAGACAACAACACTTGGCAACTTGTTGATTGTCCTCAACATGTTAAACCTATTGGATGCAAATGGGTTTATCGAATTAAGTACAAACAAAATGGTGATATTGACAAGTATAAAGCACGCCTTGTTGCTAAAGGATTTGCGCAGCAGGAAGGAATCGATTATGAGGAGACCTTTGCTCCCACAGCCAAATGGAACACCATCCGCCTCACACTTGCCTTAGCAGCTCAGAAAGGGTGGAAAGTTCATCAAATGGATGTCAAAAGTGCTTTTCTCAATGGGGACTTACAGGAAGATGTATACATGACACAACCACCAGGGTTTGAAGTTAAAGGGCAAGAACATAAAGTCTGCAAATTAATCAAGGCTTTATATGGATTAAAACAAGCTCCCCATGCTTGGTATGCCAAAATGGATGAATACCTTCGCAAAGTTGGTTTTCATCGCAGTGAATCTGATGATACTTTGTATGTGCGCCAACAGGGAAAATATCTGGTCATTCTCATTATGTATGTTGATGATTTGATCATTACAGGAAACAATGATGATCACATTGAACAAGTGAAAAAGGAGTTGCATGCAGGTTTTAAGATGACAGATTTGGGACTACTTCACTACTATCTTGGAGTTGAAGTATTCCAACGTCCACATCAGATCTTCATTTCTCAGAGTAAATATGCAGCAGAAATTCTTCAGTGATTTGGAATGCAGGATTGTAAGCCTGTCCTTACCCCTATGGAACAAAACTTAAAACTTTCAAAATTTGAAGGGGGGGGAAGAGTGGACAGCACGACTTACAGACAGTTGATTGGCAGCTTGATTTATTTGACAACCACTCATCCTGATCTATCTTATGCAGTCAGTATTCTTTCATGTTTTATGCAGGAACCATTAGACAACCACTGGAATGCAGCCAAAATAGTTCTTCGATATATCCAAGGAACAAAAGATTTTGGTCTTCTTTACAAAAAGACTAAAAATTTTGTACTTGGTGGATTTTCAGATGCCGACTTTGCAGGCAGTATTGATGACAGGGCATCAACCTCAGGTTACTTAATGAACATGGGGTCAGCTGCAGTTTCCTGGAGTTGCAAGAAGCAAAGTACAGTGGCGACTTCTTCAGTAGAAGCAGAGTACATTTCAGCATGGGAAGCAGCATGTGAGATTGTTTGGTTACGTCGAGTTTTACAGGACTTGGGGATTCCTCCACCAAAAGCTACTTCATTATTCATCGACAATCAATAAAAAATAAAGCTTGCCAAGAATCCAGTTTTTCATTCAAAGAAAAAGCATGTGGACACCAAGTATCATCATATCAGATCTCTCATTGCAAAGGACGTCATCAAGCCAGTGTTTTTCCCTTCAGAAGATCAGACCTCCGACATTTTCACAAAACCTCTTGGTAGAATAAAGTTTACTAAGTTCAGGGATGAACTTGGTATCTGTTGTAATGTATCTTTGGATCATAGGGGGGAATGTTAGATGATCCAAAAATAATTTTTATCATAGGTTATAGTGTTTGAATAAAATAATTATTAATTTAAGATATTAAATTAATAATTATTATTCTAGAATATTTGTGAGATATTTAGAATTAGAAATTTGTTAATAAAAATTAGGACTCTAGAAAAGAGTTGTTTCTTAGGCTCTAAATTAGGAGTAAAGTTAGTAGTTTTGTTAAAAGCTCATTTATTGTAAATGGACACTTGTTTAATTTCCAGGTGATCCATAGAGCTTATAAATAGGTTATTTTTCCTATTTTCTTTAAATGTGTAATGAGAGAATGTGAGAGTGAGTTTACTTGTGTAAAATCCTGCAATTTGCCCTATAATCTTTTTTCTTGATCAATAAAGTTGTGTCTGAGGACACTTCTACTCTTTCAGTTTGTCTTATGGCCGAGGTGCACTTTTATTATGGAAATAGTTGATGCAATATTGTCATTTAATCCTTACTGCAGGGTATCATGTTGAGAAGTTTCTTGTGAAACATTTGGTATTCAAAATGACACTTGATCCTATACAGCATCATCCACTTGACTTCAAAATTCATATTCAAAGTGTGCCAGACAATTCTTGCAAAATTTCAAATATTTATGTTGTTTTAAACCATTATCTTTTTCATGTATTGGATGCTGAAAATGTGAAAAAGACTTTGGTATGAAACCAACTCGTGAATAATTTCCAAAAAAACAACCACTTCCAAGACATGATTTAGAAGTAGAACAAATGTGCTTATGAAGCATAGAAAGATATCCTTGATGCATTGTCAATGTTTGGCTAGGGTTATTTTTGGAGAAAATAACTCCTTATTCCTAGAATAGTGATCTTCAATACAAGTAAATGCCATAGAAGAGAGATCATCGTGTGACGCAACAAAACTGAAATTGGACCCCCAAGGAGAGCTGGTGTGTCTACAATCGCTCTGTCAGCATTTTCCCTTGGTTTACCCCATTCTTTTCCTCCAGCCTGAGTCTTAATTGACTTCTTCTTTCTTCGGGTTTATTTATCAAATTCATAGAATTTGATAAATAAATACTATCCACAATGGTTGGAATTTAATTTATATTCTCGACTTTATATTATCTCCAAGCCTTATAACCAATGTTTAACTTTCAACACTTTGTATTTACACTCCACGTTTCTTTTTAAATAAATAATTTGTAATGAAATTTCGGCTCTATATTTCACCACCCAGCCTTACAACAATCACGCTCTAGACTTATGCTAATTATCCGCCAATCGTTTAATTAAACAATTTCATGATACTCCAGCCCCACCTATATATATCAATAACCAATAAAACACTTGTATCGTACCTGGCTATCCTCCGCACACCTTAGTTAACCTCCGGGCAAGTTCAATGTGCGACCACCGTCCGATGGCCCTTCTCCAAATCAACGACTCTTGGCAATTTCGCTCGGCTTCCAACATCAGGATTTAACGTGCGATGACACGGGTTAAACGGTAGTTTTTCGGGGGTCACTTTGCCACGTGTCGCATTCCCTATGGAATCGCTCGCGAATAGGAAATACCACCTACTCCGTAAAAGCGGTGCAATATGGGCAACCCACTTTTGTGATTCTGCTCGTGGTTTTGGTATAGGGCTTGACCACGGATGCAAGTCTGGTTCCGCTATCCTTTTGTTTTTTAACTCATGTCCAATCCTCGGGTCAGGTTCTGAAAGCACAACAATTTTGTCTCTTTATTAAGCGGGATTTTTATATTTGAACAGTTTTCACGACCTCGGTTCTCTACACATACCTCGCCTTCGAGTGGGGTGAGTTCACAGGGTTATCCAACAATTTACGGGAATTCAAAGACAGAAGAATGGAATTATCAGTACCCAATTGCCTCACAGTTAAACAATTCTTCATAATTAGCAGTTCGAGATAATTCAATGGAAACTAAGCTTGGAAACCATTTAACTAGAAACAATTGTTCACATGAAGAGGTTTGTTGCAGAAATCCCCTCTCTACTCTCCTCTTCCCTCTCTAATTTTATTCATCCGAGGAATTACAATTTATATACATAACATATGGCTCTTCGGTTCCTCTGAGAGGACCATTCTAGAAATCAAAAGTTCTAATTATAATAATTCAACTAACTGAAATTGTTCGACTCCTACAACTCTAACTAGTCTAAGTAATATAGTGAGCTGAGGTATTGACACCTAGCTGTTACAACTCAAATGTTTTCGAACCCTCCTAGCCACAACATGTGGACAAAACCTCCTACATTGCTAGCTAGTGCCTAATGCCCCTGCATCATCGTGTGACATAAACCTATTATTCTTTTGAGCTAATTCTTTATTCTTCTTTTTCTTGAATGAAGATTGCTTATAATGATATAATCTAAAAAATACCCAATTACCCTCCTCAAATTATCTTTCACTTCAATGTTGTTCCCCTTGTTGTTTTATCATGTTTCATGTCCTTTGAAGGTTTTCCATAATAATTTTCGAAGTTTCTTTAGTATTTTCCATATGTGACTCTGTTTCCTATACTTTGGACTTATCTTGCAAAAAGTATGAGATACTAGGAGTTGGATATCCATAAAAGGCCTTAAATGGGGAAATTTTAGTAGATGTGTGATAGGTAGTATGATAGTATCATATTAGCATTCTTCCTTGAGGAACCCACTTCATCCATTAAGATTTCTTTTCTAAAGAGTAACATTGTAGATAACCTTAAAAACATTTGTTAACTATTTTTGTTTGACCATTTGATTGTGTTTGATATGTAGAACTCATGGCAGCTAGTGTTTCTCCACTCATATTAAATAATTATTTCCAAAAGTTTCTTGTTACTATTATTTTAGGAAAACCATGAAGACTATGAATTTCTTTCACGGACACTTCTGCCACTTGGCTTGTTGTTTATGTACTTTGAGCTCTACAAAAAAAATCTACAAAATTTGTCTATATAAATGACCACAAAAATGTCATACTTACCTTTATATTTCAGTAACCCTGTAATAAAGTCTATTAATATATCTTCTAGTCTTTGAATATGTATGTGGAATGGTTGAAGTAACCCTAGAGATTTTACTATCTCTCTTTTATTTATTATGCAAACCTGACCTTCTCTTACAAAATTTTGAATATCTTTCTTCATTCCTTCCAAAAATATATTTTTTGATCCCTTGAGATGTTTTAAGGAACCCTGCGTCCTACCATCAGAGAGACATGGGACTCCCTTAATATTTGTTTATTCAAATATGCTTGCGTGCATAAAAATATTCTACATTTGCACTAAAGTATATCTCTCTTTCACTCCCAATGCTCCATAGAGTTCATCCCATCCTTTATAAATTTTAGTTTTTGTTTAGTACTATTGTCATTTTTCCATTATGGCAAGCTTCTTCTAGCCACCTAGGAATAGAAAATGTATTTGGATATAAATTTGAGGCCTCTTCTATTTTAGAAAGAGCATCATGTACTAAATTTTCCTTACCCTTTTTGCAGATTATCTCAAAATTAAAACTTTGCATTTTTGCTCCTCATTTTTGTTAATCTTCCAATGAAATCCATAGCTCCAAAAAATACTTTATGCTATCATGGTATATCTTGAATTTAAAGTACCTCCCAATGATATGCTATCCCCATTTTTTATTGCATGTGATATTGCTTCCATTTATTTTTCATACGTAGATTTCACCAAATATTTTCTTTGAATTCCTTGCTTTTAAAAGCCAATGATATCCCTTATTGTGTTAATGTTACGTAAATTCCTTGTCCTAGTGCCTCACACTCTACTATGAATGTTTTACCAAAAGTAGGTGCAACCGATGTTGGTGTAGAAGACATGGCATCCATTGAAAGAGAGAATGCCAAAGAAGCCTCATCATTCCATATAAATGATATTTTCTTCAAGAGATATGTGAGTGGACTTGAAATGCATGCATAATTCTTAAAAAATTATCAATAATATCATGTAAGTCTAAAAAATCTTCTAAGAATCTTGATTTTCTTAGGAATAGGTCATTTTGTAATAGCTTGCATCTTTTGAGGCTCCAATTTCACTCCTTCCTTTAAAACAGTATGAACCAAATACTCGAATTCTTATTTCCCAAAAGCACATTTGGATATTTTTACATAAAAATGATTTTTTCAATAATTATTTATATAACTTTTCCACATGTTTAGTGTGGTATTCCCATGATTTATTATAAATATGTGTATTATCAAAGAAAACCAACACAAATTTTATAAGATGGGATCAAACAAAATTGTTCTTAAGTCGAGTCCGCCGGACTTCAAACGACGATAAACCATAATTCAAACCAAATTCACGTTCCAAAATGGCCTGTTGACGTCGGCCAATTTTGTGACGCGAAAACCAAATGAATTCCACCCTAATCTTTTTCGGGTCCGAAGTTGGGCTGGCGTACGGAGGGAGAGTTGTGACGCAAATTTCTTATCAAATTCGCCCTAATATTTTTCGGGTCCAGATTTCCACTGCGCAAGCGGCCCAAACAAAGATCTGCTCCAATCAATTTCTGCCATGTGTCCTCAATAAAAACTTGCCCTGCTCCCGGCTGCGGGTGCATTCGATGGCCTTTAAGGTGATGGGACATGGATATGGCGATTTCATTTCAATCACATTAACATTTAACGATGTTCAATTAAGTTTTCACATCAAATCTGCATTAATTAATTTTTAACATTGTTCAAGATCAGACCTCCACTCCTCTGAGCGATTCCGCACGCTCCAATATGATCCGGACTTTGGCTCTCATTATTAATGATCAGAGATTAATTATGACGGGCGTCCTTTGATTGCATTGCAGTTGGGTTGAAAAAATGGCGTTTAGCTATGGTTTTTCAGACGAGATGGTTGTTGGATTACACTACCTGCTAACTGTGACGATAAGGAGAAGTGGCCAGCTGAACTGCTGCCTAGACCTAGCTGCATATATGCATTTCTCTCGGTTCTGTCTCTGTTTGTCTTCCTCTGTTTCTTGGAATTCTGCTTCTCTGTCTCCTCTTGTGCCCACTTCACCTGAGACTGCACCCATGCCTCGCGTGCGTCATAGGATGCGTTGCCGCAGGGGGAGCACTAGAGGTCAACCCTGCGCGCTCCCTCTAGCCCCTCAACAGAGTTGACTTCCGGCCAGTCCAGTGATTATTACGCAGGTCGATATCCAAATACTAGGAGTGGGTGGGGTCGGGTTGTAGGATCTAGCCACCGTATGGATTCCCCTGCTCCTCGCTTCCCCACCGCTAGTCCACCTTCTCCCATGACGCGCACTGCACAATTTTCCTTTAATTTCTCTCTCAACCGCCCGTGAATCACAGCTTTAGTCACTGTGGTATTCTGTGAGGAGGCCCAAACGGAGGAAGAATGCACCCGTCTGGTGGGTCTGAGCTCAGAAAAATCTGGCTAGCATTCGGGCCTTCAGGAGGGGAGCCGTGGCATTCATGTGGAGGTAGCACCTAATGATCCTGGACCTTTCGAAGGATGGCACCGAATCGTGGAGGAACCATCGGAGGAGTAGTTTGGTCAATTTGTTTTTCTTGCTTAGCAGGCCCACTTAATTGGGCTGCTTTTAGATTATTTTACTGTGCTGGACCTTTGTAATATTTTTGAATTCTGTAAATTAAATGTTCAAGACTGGTTTCCCTGTATGGGGGCAGTCTTCTTAATTTTTTGATTTTTTGATGACAAATTTGCTAGGAGTCTGGCCCGACAATGTTTTTGACTTCGGTGTAATTTTATTCCCAATGTTAATAGATTAAATTTACTTAGAATTCTCACATGATTAGCATTTTTCTTGATCTGTTCAAGGATTTTGGGTACTTTAATTTGTATTTGGAACAATGGACGTCGGTACTCTATCTGTTGCTTTACTATTCTACATAATGCTATTTCACATTCTTATAGATGCCTCAGGCATATTTGGATGCTTTCTTAGATTGTCGATAATCTCCATGTGGACCGTTACTGGATTTTATATCATGTCCCTGTATGTGACATGGGGTATTTTTCTATCATTGTCTGGGGTGGGACTTCCACTTTTCTGGATAGATATTTGGGTTCCAATCTTCAGATGTGAAAATGTAATGACTTCATGGATTGTTTTACTTCATATAATATATTCAAAACAACATTTTTTCTCTTGTGAAAAAAAAATGATTAATGTTTATCACTCTGCCTTCAAAACTAGCGGGTCTATGTTGCTGGTTTATTGATATGGTCTAATGGTATTTTTATATATTGGACATATCACACTACTCACATGATTAGCGTTTTTCTCTGTTCAAGGATTTTGGGTACTTTAATTTGTATTTGGAACAATGGACGTCGGTACGTACTCTATCTGTTGCTTTACTATTCTACATACTGCTATTTCACTTTCTTATATATGCCTCTAGCATATTTGGATGCTTTCTCAGATTGTCGATAATCTCCATGTGGACCGTTACTGGGTTTTATATCAAGTCGTTGTATGTGACATGGGGTATTTTCCTATCATTGTCTGGGGTGGGACTTCCACTTTTCTGGATGGATATTTGGGTTCCAATATTCAAATGTGAAAATGTAATGACTTCATGGACTGTATTACTTCATATAATATATTCAAAACAACGTTTTTTCTCTTGTGAAAAAAAAAATGATTAATGTTTATCACTTTGCCTTCAAAACTAGC
The DNA here is from genome assembly GCA_034641835.2 of Pinus albicaulis. Classification (NCBI taxonomy): domain Eukaryota; kingdom Viridiplantae; phylum Streptophyta; class Pinopsida; order Pinales; family Pinaceae; genus Pinus; species Pinus albicaulis. The sequence goes on along the minus strand of CM076577.1, from coordinate 1,453,944,554 downwards.
AATGCTGGTCTATGTTGTTGGTTTATTGATATGGTCTGATGGTCTTTTTATATTTTGGACATATCACACTCCTCACATGATTAGTGTTTTTCTCTGTTGCAGGATTTTGGGTACTTTAATTTGTATTTGGAACAATGGATGTCGGTACTCTATCTGTTGCTTTACTATTCTACATATGGCTATTTCACTTTCTTATAGATGCCTCGGGCATATTTGGATGCTTTCTTAGATTGTCGATAATCTCCATGTGGACCGTTACTAGGTTTTATATCAAGTCCCTGTATGTGACATGGGGTATTTTTCTATCACTGTCTGGGATGGGACTTCCACTTTTCTGGATGGATATTTGGGTTCCAATCTTCAGCTGTGAAAATGTAATAAATTCATGGACTGTTTTACTTCATATAATATATTCAAAACAATGTTTTTTCTCTTGTGAAAAAAAAATGATTAATGTTTATCACTCTGCCTTCAAAACTAGTGATGCTGGTCTATGTTGTTGGTTTATTGATATGGTATGATGGGCTTTTTATATTTTGGACATATCACACTCCTCACATGATTAACGTTTTTCTCTGTTCAAGGATTTTGGGTACTTTAATTTGTATTTGGAACAATGGACGTCGGTACTCTATCTGTTGTTTTACTATTCTATATACTGCTATTTCACTTTCTTATAGATGCCTCGGGCATATTTGGATGCTTTCTCAGATTTGTTGATAATCTCCATGTGGACCGTTACTGGGTTTTATATCATGTCCCTATATGTGACATGGGGTATTTTTCTATCATTGTCTGGGGTGGGACTTCCACTTTTCTGGATGGATATTTGGGTTCCAATCTTCAGATGTGAAAATTTAATGACTGCATGGACTATTTTACTTCATATAATATATTCAAAACAACGTTTTTCCTCTTTTAAAGTTTCATTTTTTTTTTTTTTTAAATTGAACTCGCCGTCGGTATACCGACACCTTGTATGTGTTAGAATTGCGACAACTCAGAAACGTCGGAAGAGAGACAGTATAAAAACGTCAGAAGAGTGATGTTCAAAACGTCAGACCACATTTCGTCAGAATTGCGACAGCTTACAAACGTCAGAAGAGCGACGTTCAAAACGTCGGACCACATTTCGTCGGAATTGCGACAGATTACAAACGTCAGAAAAGCGACGTTCAAAACGTCGGACCACATTTTGTCGGAATTGCGACAGCTTACAAACGTCGGAAGAACGATGTCAAAAACGTCGGACCACATTGTGTTGGAAATTGCAACCATTTACAAATATCGGAAGAGCGACGTTCAAAATGTCGGACCACATTTCGTCGGAAGTGCGACAGTTTACAAACGTCGGAAGCGCGAAGTTTTGTGAGACGTCGGAAGAGCGACGCTTGTTCAGAAGCGACGAAAAAAGTGTCCATAGTGCGACACTTTTTAAGTGCGTCAGAACTGCGACGGCATGACAAACCACGTTTTGTCCACCCTCGAGCTGTCGCTCTTGCGACGACTATGTGTCGAAATAGCGACGAATTGGCTGTTGAATTTTTCGCCAAAGTTTCTAGTGTTTCTCTCATATGATACTCTTTATCTGATACAATTTAATCACTGATACTCTTTAACCTTGCTGTTTTGACTGATTCACTGTGTAAAAAAAAAAAAATTACTGTGTAAAAACACACTCTGTTTTTTTAATCCTTTTTCACTGTAAAACTGTCTGTTACAGTAAATCAGTAAGCTTTTTCCAAAACTCTTCATCAGGAAATTTAATCTTTGAAAGCTTTCTAAAATTATCATCTACCTCTGTGTATCTAGCAAAGGTTGGCTTAACCACAAAGAGATGTTTTATCTTATGCTGTAAATAAAACAAATCTTCAACACTCTTGTGCAACAATTTGCTTATAGGTACTCCTTGCCAATTTGCCTTGTTTAGTTGTTCTTTGGAAAAATTTCTAATTTTCTTGTTGTAATATGCTTGCCTCATTAGTTTATCATTTAGAACAAGAATATTTGGTAAACCTTTTTGTCTTAAATGTCAAATTTCAGCATGAATCTAGTTATGGCTATGTCCATATTTTGACTCTTCTCTTCTATCTGCTTCATCAAGTTTTTCTTTGAAATTACTTTTCTCACTTCAAGAATTGTTTCATTTCTATCAATTATCCCTATCTCATCCAATTCTTGCTTGTTTTTACTATTGAGAAACTTGATTATTTCTAGGGCTTCTTCAGGCTTAGTACCTAGTTATTCCTTTGTCTTCATAATTCCTTCTTTGGCTACTTTAACCAAGTTCTTCTGTTCATAAATCACTTGAATTGATGGCCAAGTGTCATTGATTGAATCAATAATATTGGACCATATCTGATTTTTTATGTAAGCCATTGTTTCTTTCAAGGTTAATTCTGCTTCAACCTTATTTAACTACTCACTTACCCTTTTGGCTTTTTTTTCCTCTGTTTTAGCATTGATTTGTGCTAATTTCTTGGCATCCTCCAATTTCTTAATTTGTTCTTTTAGTCTATTGATTTCATTATTCTGTATAGACATATCTTCCATGGCTTTAATGAGTTTGCTGGCTTCATCTGTTTGTTGCATTGCTGAAGTAGATGATTCAGTAGCAGAAGTAGTGGAAGAAGTAATTGGCACAATTGTGGCCAATGGAACTTTTTGTGCCAACTCTTTTGCTAAAGTTGAAGGAACGGCTGTTGTTGCCATGAGAATGACTGTAGGAGGAATACTTTTATTTTTAGTAGCTTCTTTCTCTTGGACAAGCTTCTCCATTTCTATCTCCATTTCTTTGATTTGAGCTGTCATTTGTAGTATGAGACTCATCATCTCATCTTTTTTATTTTCCTCTTGCACAATTTCCTTAGACTGTGGATGTTCTATTGGGGGAAGTTTTAGTTGCTTTCTAAGTGCTTCTATGTCAACATTTTTCATTTTTATCATTTCTTCTGCAACTTTTACATTAGCAGGGTCATACCCTACTTCAATCACCAATTATTCTAAAGACTTGATTCTCGTGTCTTTAGCATAAGAGGAGGCTTTTTAAATCATGATCTGATCTCTCAAATTTGTTATAGTGTTATGGATCTTCTGGGCACTCATTACCTTTGTGGTCATAGTAGAATAAAGAATTTCTGAGCTTTGCTTGTGAAACTCAATTTGATCTAAAGGATGAATGCTTTCTACTGGTACTTCAAAGTCAACTTTCTTATAATCTGCTGCTCTTTTTGGTATTTTGATAGTGGGTTGAATTATTGAAATTATCAATTTCTTATTTGTATAGTCAAAAGCTGAGAGAAGCCGATTTTGATTTCCTGGAGTCTGCTTTAAATACTGTGAACACATTTCATTCTTTATCTCCTCATTTTTGGCCTTGATCTTTTTGTACTTTTCTTTGATATCAAGGTCTGTATCCTCTGCTTGCTGTGATGAAGATGCTTACACGACTTGTTGTTTCGCAATCACCTATGTGTTAGAAGTATCTGGTGGCTATTCATTTTCAATAATTATAGTAGTGTCCATTTTATTCTCTGGATCTTCTTCCTCTAAAATGTCAATTGTTTCCTTCTCTTTGTGCAATGGATTAACCTTAGGTTTCTTGTTATATCTAATCTTGAATCTGGTTTATGTTGTTGTTGCAGCTGTATATGTGCCTTCTTCTCTGATTATTTTTTTGGTTCTGTCCTCTTGATTTACATTCTTCAAACTGTGACTAGTATCACCCTATTTGACTATTTCTATCAATGTGTTGTCCAACCAGTCAATTTGGTTTGAAAACTTTTCAATTTTATGCCTCTTATCATGGATATAAGGGGTTAGTTTGCATTTTATCCTTGCTCTATTGAGTATTCCATGAGGATCATAATTCCATAAGAAGCTTTCATCAAACTTATATTCCAACAACTATTTTGCTGCCTCTGTACCTGCTTCCCTGTGATTTTATATGAAAGGTCCTACCTGGTTTTTCAACTTGAATTGAGTCTTATTTTTGGCAACCAAGAAGTTTATAGAGTCCGAGTTTAGAATTTGTCTTATGTACTCTAAGGTAAACACTCTCATTGGAAATTATTTTGGAAATTTATAGGGCAAGAGGTTTGACCCATAGACTCTAATCTTTGTGTGATTTTGGTAAAGGTACCAATCTCCAGTTCTACTTTGCTCTGAAAGTTGTAACACTTTCTTTATCTCATCACTTATCCTGGGTTGTATACTATTTGTAAGCATGTTTATCAATGGGTGAACAAATAAATCTATGAAATCCACATAATTGAACTCATTTGACTCTATTATGATTAGAGAAGTCTAGAAAATGGCTGACAATGGATTACCTTCTACATCCAATTTTTGAAGGGTTATTGGGAATTTATCTTCTTGGAAGTAAAGGAACACATGAAAGAAAAAGGAAGTATATCTGAAAACTCCTTTAGTGGGAAGCTTTACAAGATGATCATGGATACTATCAGCTATATACTCCACATGGTTATAAATGATAGAAGGAGGTTGACCATGCACAAAAGTAGATATAAAACCAAGAATAGACTCATTAGTGTTCTCATCAGTAAAATAACCAAGGATAAAGGATAACATTTAAATAACATGCCTTGATCCTTTAGGAAACTTGGAAGATGAATATGGAGGGTTTATCTTTGGGATTTCAACATATGAAGGCATGAATGTTTGGAAGATCTAAAATCTCTTAGGAAATTCTAACTCAATATAAAGCTTTGTAAGAGCTTCTATGGATAATGGGACTGCATTAGGATTTGGTTTCAATTGAAGCATTAGTTTTATAGATTCTCCAGTAATAGTGAACAATACTTCTTTGTTAGAATTGAAAATAGCTCTTTGGTCAGAGGAATAGTAGGCTTGACACAATCTAATTAATTTTGGACACTGATGGGTATGTGGAACTACATATTTGGGTAAATTGGACTCCCAAACTTGAACTTCATCTCCCAGATCCAAAAAAATTTCTAGACTCCAGCAGTGGAGGTCAAGAAGATTGAATTCAATTACTGGATCATTTATCTTATAATCAAAATCAGCTAAAGGTGTATGCTCAACATCTACAACAGGAGGTTGTAGTGGGTTGAAAACAATGGTGCTTTTAGAAGCCATTTCTGAATTTGTTCTTGACAATTTTGACCTCTGGAACTTAGAAACTCTGATTTTAGATTTTTTTATACTCTTTTGTAAGCTTAGATTGTTTATAGAAGGTATTTGTGGTATGACAGAGGTTTTTTTAACAACAATAGGTAAACTATATTTTTTTATGTTTCAAATATTTAATTAAGTTCCAAAATTAATCTTCAAACCTTCTTACAGACTCAAAAAGGTATAACAAGGGTTTTTTGGTCTTTTCTTGGATAAAACAGGACTAAGAGCAGTTTAATTCATGCACAAAAGGCTTCTGGGTATTTGCAAAGAATTTTTTAATCAATCACAGGTTCTTTAAGGTCTGCAAAAGGCTTAACTTCTTCAATTTTGTTTAAAACATGTTATAGTATTTAAAACTATAGTTTTATCAAGGTTTCTACATCAAATACAATTTTTGAAGGAAAATAAGGGTATTTCTGTAGACAAACAGTCTTCACGAGGCTTAAATTCACAGAATGCTTCTTTTCAAATGACGAGAGAGTATTTTCTTTGAAGAATACATGTTATTGTAGGTATTTTGACTTGAAATTGTGTTTCAGGGGCATCGGGGAGCTTTCGAAAGCTTTGATGAAGTCTCTTGGAGGCTGATTGGAGGCTTTAGCCAATCACAACAACAATTTTAATGGTTTTTCTGGTTCTTTGAGCATGAATACAGGGTACAATTTTGTTTCTTTAATCGGAAAATAGTTATTGAATAGAAAAAACGAAGCAAAAAGGTTTGAAATGCGCGAATATGCAGTTTTTATAGAAATTACGATCTAAAACAGTGTTTGCATTCAATGCAGGTCAACTCAAATAGAGGTAGTTTGGCGCGGGGAAGTCAAATATCGCCAGGCGGTTATCACACGATGGGAAGGCTATAAACAGTTTCATTCAAAGGGATGCGATCCAATTATTTTTTGACGCGTGGAGGAGAGAGGAGAGGGAAATACCACCCATATCACAAAATCAAAATTAATTAAGGATTGCGCTATTGACATTGCGATATGGGTTTTGGATCGTCAGATTTGAGGAAGGGTTTGCGAACGATGTATATTGAGCGGTGTAGTTGTTATGAATGTGGGCATGGGGCCTGGGATAGTTTATATGCGGTGGGATTAAATTAATACGTTTAAACATAGTTTAAACATAAAATATAATGTATTAATATGGTAGGCGGGATATGTGAATTACACAAAAAATGAGGGATTTACATGTGTTTTATAACCTTTGGTGGGTTTTGATAGTATATATGTTTTAACCTATGGGGAAAGTAGAGTATATGTCACGTGGAATATTTAAAACCATAGGTTAAACATTATTAAAGTGGGTTTTGGGGTATTTATAAAAGGGATTTAATATATTACGGGGTGGATATTATAAGGAGTTAATATATTAAATTAAATGTTAATATGAAAATGAAGATGAGAGTAAATACATATAAACACTAAGTAAAGTGTGATATAAGTGTTTTTGGCACATTTTCATAATGGTGGCCCCATTTTACACTTATTTTTAGGATAATATATATTTTTTGTGGGTCCTTTAAATGTTTTTGTATGAAATGAAATTAGTTAAGAGGGGTTTTTACTTTCTCTAAGCAAAAAGGTGTTTTAATTTAGGAAAAAAGATTTTATCTTAGGAAAATGGTGATAATGTTTCACGAAATGGGTTTTTATAAAGGGAATCTAATACTTAGTATCAATGAGTCACTAAGCCTTGGGTCTAGTCCCAACAAAAGTCAGAGAAATGCTTTGAGCCTTTATAACTGAAGGTTTTGAATATTGGAATACTTTGAGGGAGGGGAAATTAGTAATTTTTCCAGATGATGTTTTATTACATGCCTTGTGCAACTGCTTTCTACCTACCCATCATTTATTCTACCATTTTTTCATTATTTGCATGGGTGCATTTGAGCTTGCAACCCTAAATCCATTTTTCTTTTAAAACATAAAACTATCTAATTCTAACCTTATTTCATCTGAGGGCTTAGATTAAATTGTTGAGCTCCTCATTTATTCTCTAACTATCTACTGATTAGTCAAGTTTAAACTATTTGACAAATCTTTATTCTCTATCTATAAACAAGAAATTTAAAGCATGAAAAAGTTAAGATTAAACTATTTAACTCATCATGGATTATGGAATTTTGAACAAGCTGCACTTAATAATTTATTTTGTAGTAAAAGTAACTAGTAGTGGCATTTTGACTTGCATCACTTTCATGTCTTATTCTTATCTCTTTTTGTTTGGGGTTCATTTTTCTATTCTTTTTGATATTTTATTTTTAAGTCCTTTGTTTTTTCTTTTAGGAATTTTACCCCCTTTTAATTTTTTATTTTATTATATGGGAAAACAACTTGCAGAAAACAAGGTATGTACATATTTACAAGACTAATCATAGTCAATTCAAAAATTATGAATCCTATTATTATAGGACCCTAACAGGGATCACTACAGTTAGACATGTCATATGCTACAATTTCTATTTTAGGTCAGCCAAAAAATCTTATAGAGAAACTTTGATGAAATTCATGGTCAGTAGTGCAGAAAAACCCCATAATTATCCTATTTATCCTCTGCATTCTGATATGGATTCTTTTATCTTATGCAATTCAGACACTAGTAAAGATAAAATTAAAGTAGTAGAACATAAACATAAAGAAATTGACAGTGACAATATAACTCATGAGTCTATGTGGCACTTAGATTTCGATGGTTATGTGAATATATTAGGAGCAGGAGCTGGAGTATGGATTTATAACTTGAATGATCATGCAGAAGGACATGCCTTTAGGTTAAACTTTAAATGCACTAATAACATGGCAGAATATGAGACATTAATCTTAGGACTAAAAATTGTAAGAAAACTTGGAGCCAAGAGAGTTTCTATCTTGGGAGACTTGGAACTTATCATAAAACAAATGAAAGGAGAGTATTTTTTGAATAATCCTAGACTTAGCCAATACAGAGAAACCATTCTAGATCTGATAAATTGTTTTCTTGAAACTGACTTTGTTGTTATTCCAAGAAAGTGGAACATGCAGGCACATAGTTTGGCTACTTTTGCCAAGACATGCAGATTACCTTTTCAGCCAAATCATTAGTACACTACTGAGGTAAGACATAGGCTAACAATACCTAATAATTTGAAATATTGGCAAATATTTTCACAAGAGTCACAAATTTATAATTTTATGAATGGTGAGGGGGAATTTCAAAAATGTAATATAGATACAAATTATACATTAGATTACACCATCAATAACAAGATAGATGTAAGTGATGTAGATAAAATAGAAAACACTAAATTCACTAAAGTAGAAATAGATAAATTAGAAACTGTAGAAATAGAAGAAATAACCAATGATGAATAAGAGATTTTAAACCTTAAATAAAACATTTTGGTTAAGGTATTAGCCCCATTAGAAGATCTTTTTGACTCCAATGATGTAGCTAGAAAACCCAAAATGGAGCCCCTAAGGTCATACATAGAAGAGTGTAACATAGGAACAAAAGAAAAACCCAAGCTTACCAAATTATCCAAAGCATTACCCCTAGTTGAAAAGCTGAAGTACATAAGTTTGTTCAAAGAATTTCAAGATTTATTTTCCTGGAGTTATGAAGACCTCAAGTCTTCTGATACCAGTATTATTCCACATAAAATACCCATCAGAGAAAATCAGAAACCCTTTAAACAAAATCTTAGGAGAATTAATCCAGTTCTTATACCATTGATTGAAAAAGAAGTAAAAAGGATGTATGAGGAATAAATCATAGCACCTATTAGATATTCTGATTGGGTCTCTAATTTAGTTCCCACTAGAAAGAAAATAGGGGAAATCAGACTTTGTGTTGATTTCCGAAACTTAAGAAAAGTGTCACTGAAAGATAACTATCATCTCCCCAAGATTGACCACATTTTACAGAGGGTAGTGGGATCATCCAGAATTTCATTATTTGATGGCTTTTCTGGATACAACCAAATCCTAGTCCAACTTGCAGATCAAGCAAATAATGCATTTACACTCCCTTGGGAACTTTCATGTACTTGAAAATTCCCTTTGGATTGATGAATGTAGGAGCTACATTCCAAAGAGATATGCATATAACTTTTTCAAAGGAAATTCATGACTTTTTAGTCATTTATCTAGATGATATCACGACATTTTCCAAAATAGATAATGAACATCTAGAGTTTTCATTATTTCCTGGGATTGGAAAGTTGGCAGCGCAGTGATGGACTATTTGTTTCTCAGGGTAAGTATGCCCGGGAGATACTGGAGAAGTTCAACATGCATGGCTGCAAGCCTGTTGATACTCCTCTTCCTGGAGGTTGGAGGAAGGAGGATGCTACTTCGGCGAAGGTAGTGGATGCCACTGTTTATCGACAGTTGGTGGGGTCGCTTATGTATCTGGTCAATACACGACCCGATATATGCTATGCTGTTAACCAGCTTTCGCAAGCTATGGTTAAGCCTACCAAGCTCTACTGGAAGGCAGGCAAGCATGTATTGCATTATCTCAGTGGCACATCGGGATATGGACTGTGGTACAGACAGGAGGATGGAGTGAAGCTTTCTGGCTTCACGGATGCAGATTGGGCAGGGAGCCCAACACTTACGTAAAGACAATAACCGGGAGGGATCTTCAGTATCGGGTCGACAACAGTTTATTGGTACAGCAGGAAGCAGAGATCCGTGGCACTCAGTTCAGCAGAGGCCAAGTATATGGCAGCAAGCTTGGCTGCATGCGAGGTTATATGGATGAGGAAGATCCTGGTCGAGTTGTTCGGTTCACACTTGGAGCCTACTGTGATTTATTGTGATAACCAGAGTTGCATTAAACTCTCAGCTAATCCAGTATTTCATGATAGATCCAAACACATCGACATCAAGTACCATCATATCAGAGATTGTGTGCAGCGGAGAATCATGTTACTTTCATACATTCCCACGGAGGATCAGGATGCTGATATCTTGACGAAGGTGCTCACCAGGAGCAAATTCGAATATCACAGAGGCAGGATAGGGGTTGCAGATAATCCATATCTTGTTGAGAGGGAGTATTGAGAATGCAACAAGATGATGGAGCTTAGTGAAAAGAAGTCGCCTTCACTAAGTGGGCCCGTAGGCTATTTTTGGCGCAAAGTCTATTTTTAGACTATGTCTATTTTTAGACATATGGATCATGGTCTATGAGTTGCAGGATGCTATTTATGGATGGTTGGTAAAGTTGGTAAAAATAGATGGACCTCTATTTTTAGACATACTGGGTGGAGTCTATTTTTTGACTGCCAGTCTAAAAATAGATCAGTCGAATATTATTAGCTCTTAATAATATTTGGACTATAAACATTATCTTATCCTCTTGGTGCACTTTAGTTCGAGCTACAGATGTGGCACATGAAGCTGAAAAAAGGAATTACGCTATTCCTAGGGTTTAGTTGAGCTATTGCATGGTTGACTTCAGTTAGAACTCATGTGGCAGAGTTTGGTGGAGTTGATGAGACAGTTGATGGAGTTGTGTTCGGTTTAACTTAGTTGAACTAGTTGTATTTAGTCTAACTGATAAATACACTAGTGATGAATGGTGTGAATTAATTATTAATTAATTCACTAATTATTAACTCATAAATCAACTAAAGAATACATCAGTTAACTGCAATGCATGGACAGTTCAGTGGAGACCAGTGTTAGAGATGGGTGAAAGGGTGAGTCTACTATCAGTTGTGACTATAGCTGTGCATGAGATTTGCACACACATTGATTGAGATTTCCAATGAGGATTGCGCAGTACAAGCCAGTGGGATTCGAACTTGGATCTCATCATTATTCATCTTGGATTGCACAGTAGAGGCAGGCAGACAAGTGGAAGAGATTTGAACTTGTGACTTGTTCATATCTGAGCTAGTTTGTGCGTAGCATGTGAGATAGTGCTGAGAGCTGTGAGGAGCTTTGTGCTATGTATTGTTACATGTTATCTATCATTATAATATACAGATAGTTGGGGGTTTTCAGCTGTAAGCTTTCCCCATTACCTACTGTGTTATATGTGTGCTTGATTATTTTTTAATGTGCGCATGCGACTGCTTCTATTTCCGCAAATTGATGATCAATTGTAGAAGAGGTTATGTATTATGCATGAAGCTTAAATAGTGTGTAATCAGGATAATCTCGGTGAATAATTCAGCTATTATTCAAATTTCTACATGGTATCAGAGCGAAATTGATCATTGGATCTATTACAGTGATTACAATTTATTTCGGTAGACAGAGTCTGTAAGCGGGCCAGGTAGCCTCTGGATCCATCCTTTCTTTGAAAGGTGATATATCCAGTAAATGCCCCTACAGTCGATCTCTGTGCTAGAAATACTTTTTTCTCACAGATCAGAAGCAGTTGAGTTTTGAGCTGGTGGAATTCGAATTTGCAGCAGTGTTTTCTTGGTGTCGAAAGTCGAGATGTCTTTCAACGGATTGCGAATGGAGTATGCCCTTGAAGGAAAATTGAATTATATTGCATGGAAGGATAGGATGGAGGCAGTGTTAGATGACAACGGGTTGAAGGATTTCATAGATGCTGAAGTCCCAAAGCCTACTGATGCTGCTCAAGTTGAGGCTTGGGAAAATAAGACAACAAAGTGTCGAAGGATTCTATTGGAGGGCGTGAAGGATCACATTGTATCTAGCATGCATGGAAAAGCTTCTCCATAATTGATGTGGAAAGCGTTGACAGATTTATTCCAAAGCAAGAGCGACCAGAGGAAGTTGGCGCTCAAGGACAAACTCAGAAAAATAAAGATGGAGAAAGGCGACAGTATGCCCAAGTACCTCACGAAGTTCATCCAATGTAGGGATGAGATGGGAAGTGTGGGGGTTACTGTAGATGATGAGGACTTGGTGAGCTTGGCTCTCCTTGGTCTTCCGAAGAGTTGGCATTCCTATCAGGACTCTGTCAATGGTCGGGAGAAATTTCCAGGATGGGAGCGACTTTGGTCGGATCTTGTGCAAGAGGAGATAAGGTGGAGTACCAGGGACATATCTTCATCAAAGGCATCTGATGAAGAAAATTTCACTTTGGATACCAAAGAAAAGAAGGGGAAGAGCAAGAAATCTTCTCATTCCGATGCGAAAGGCAAGAAGTAAGACATTTCCAAGGTGAAGTGCTTTCACTGTCACCAGCACGGACATTATGCCACAAATTGTCCGCAGAAGAAAAAATAAGAAGGTTGCTGGATCTGCAGCGGGAGAGGCCTTAGCCTCATAGTTTGAGCTGGATTTTTCGCTGATCGCATGCTTGGTATCAAGTGTGATGGGTTCAGTTTGGTTCTTGGACAGTGGTGCGTCTTTTCACATGACAGGAGATCGAGATTTGTTTTCTGATCTGGATGAGAAAGATCTTGGAGTGCACATCGAGATGGGCGATGATGGTAGATACAGTGCAACCGGTATCGGTACCATTTCCTTTGAGAGGGAATCTGGTAAACCCTTCGTATTGAAGGAAGTGATGCATGTTCCAGGATTGAAGAAGAATCTTATCTCTGTGGTGATGTTAGAAGACAAGGGATATGATGTTGTCTTTAGCGAGGGAAAGGCTTTCCGGCGCGCAAGACAACCTCCGGAGAAACCCTAAGACAGGGGTTCGAGTCAAGAACCTTATCAATTATGTAGATGGCTGTACGTAAATGGCATGCAAGGTAGAAAAAGAAAAAGAGTCGGGATGATGGCGAGTTGTGGCACCAGAGATTGGGCCACCTTCACCAAGGAGCTTTGAAGATATTGTAGCAGATTTCTATTGGGCTTCCTATGGGTACTCTTGCACAGTCAGATCAGTGCAAGGGATGTACCTTGGGAAAATTTGTGAAAGCCACCTTTCACGAGAAGGATAGTCGTGCCACGACAATCCTTGAGATAATTCACACAGACGTGTGTGGACCTTTCTCAGTAGCTTCGACAACAAAGCACAGGTATTATGTGATATTTGTTGATGATTATTCTCGAAAGTGCTGGATCTTCTTCATGCAGAAGAAGAGCGAGACATACTCAAAGTTCTGTGAGTTCGTTGCTACCGGGTTGAAGGCAAAAGGAGAAGTCGGCAGAAGTTGGCCACGGCTCTTAGAGCGACAATTGTGGTGTGAATTCATCTCTAGAGAATTCATGACTTTTTACAACAAGAGATGAATTCGAAGAGAGCTCATAGCACCCTCACAATCCACAGGACCCGTGTTGTCGAGTGGAAGAACAGACCCATCGTGGTGTCGTACTCGGCAATGTTGTATGACTGTGGCCTCACCCATTCACTTGTATGGAGGCATGCACAATGCAGATATGTGCAAAACCGTTGTCCTCACAAGATACTTGGTATGAGTACAATTCGAGGGGAGGCATTTTCTCGTTAAGAGGCCTGATATTTCCCATTTGAGGATTTTTGGTCTACCTATTCATTCTCATGTGATGAAGGATGCCAGGAAGAAGCTGGAGTTGACCGCAGAGGTTGGGATATTTGTGGGGTACACTGATATGCCCCACAACTATCGTGTGTATTTTCCAGACAGTCGCAAGACTGTTGTGTGACAGGATATCAAATTTCGTGAGGAGAAAGCCATGAAGTGTTCGCTTGAGAGGGAGCCACACTTGCATGCAGATGAGGAGCTATTAGTTCCTAAGGATGAGCCTCAGGATGTGGATCAGCCACAAGAGGAATTTCATGGAGTGGAAGAGACCACTCATGCAGCGCCAACCATCAGAGGGCGAAAGCGCACTATAGAAGCTGAGCGACTGGCTCAAGATGAAGAGAAGGTTGTAGGACCACCCACAGACAACGTACGTAGACAATCACTTCGCATCGATACACTAGACACATGGGCTCTTATGAGAAATGTGTTATGACCCCAAACTCCCTCTTCGAGAAGCCGGAGGACCCCGTGTAGCGTATAGATGCTGCGAGAAGAGTATGATTCGAGAGGTGTGAAAATGTAAGGCATGGGAGATTGTCCCTAGGCCGGAGGGGAAATTAGTGGTGGGTTCGAGATGGATCTAAAAAGTGAAGCAGGTAGCTGACAGGAGTGTGGAGAAGCACAAGGAAATATTTTTTTCCCGAGGCTTTTCACAGATTGAGGGGATCAATTATGAGGAGACCTTTGCACCTGTCGCAAGGTATTCTTCCATACCGACGATTCTTGCTCTCTTAGCACAGATGGGGTGGCAAATTCATCAGATGGATGTGAAGACTGTGTTCCTCAATGGAGTCATTGAGGAGGAGGTGTACATAGATCAGCCCGAAGGTTTCGAGATCTTCAACAGTGAGTCGCATGTGTGTAGGCTCAAGAGAGCGTTGTATGGGTTGAAACAAGCACCTCGTGCTTGGTACACACGGATAGACAGTTATTTCACCGGACTTGGATTCTCCAAGAGTGAGGCAGATCCTAACCTATACTAGATTGTGGTGGAGGGTAAGTTGCTGATCATTGTACTTTATGTCGATGATTTGATTTTGACAGGTGATGAGCTGTTGATACTCTCATGCAAGGATGATCTTGCAAAAGAGTTTGAGATGAAGGACATGGGCCTCCTTCATTATTTCCGGGATTGGAAATTTGCGGTCACAGTTGATGGACTATTTATTTCTTGTAAGTATGCTCTATAGATACTAGAGAAGTTCAACATGTATGGTTGCAAGCCCTCGCCAATACCCTCTTCCGGGAGGTTAAGGAAGTTGAGGATGCTATCGACGGGAGGTAGTAGATGCCACTATTTTTCTGCTCCTGCCAGGTCGCTTATGTATCTCGGGTCAATACACGACCCGACATAGCGTTATGTCGTTAACTCACCTTTCACAAGCTATGGTTGCTCAACCAAGCTCTTCCGGGAATGCGTACAAAGAATTTATTACAAGCATTTCGCAGGCACATCGTGATATGATTATGGCAACAGACAGAGGATGAGGTGAAGCTATGTGGTTTCACTGATGCAGATTGGGCAGAGCCCAAAGCCCACCCGACAGAAAGAGCACATCTGGAGGAATCTTCAGTATCGGGTCGATAGCATTTTCTTGGTACATCAGGAAGCATAGATCCGTGGCACTCAGTTCAGCAGAGGCTGAGTATATGGCAGCAAGCTTGGCTGCATGCGAGGCTATATGGATGAGGAAGATCCTGGTCGGGTTGTTTGGGTCACACTTGGAGCCTACTATGATTTATTGTGATAACTAGAGTTGCGTTAAACGCTCGGCTAATTCAGTATTTCATGATAGATCCAAACACATCGACATCAGGTACCATCATATCAAAGATTGTGTGCAGCGGAGAATCATGTTACTTTCTTACATTCCCACGGAGGATCGGGATGTTGATATCTTGACGAAGGCGCTCACCAGGAGAAAATTAGAATACCACAAAGGTAGGATAGGGGTTGCAGATAATCCATATCTTGTTGAGAGGGAGTGTTGAAAATGCAACAAGATGATGGAGCTTAGTGAAAGAAGTCGCCTTCACTAAGTGGGCCCGCAAAGCTATTTTTGGCGTAAAGTCTATTTTTGTATCATGTCTTTTTTTAGACATATGGATCACGGTCTATGAGTTGCAGGATGCTATTTATGGATGGTTGGTCAAGTTGGTAAAAATAGATGGACCTCTATTTTTAGACATACTGGGCGGAGTCTATTTTTAGACTGACAGTCTAAAAATAGATCAGTCTAATATTATTAGCTCTTAATAATATTTGGACTATAAACATTATCTTATCCTCTTGGAGCACTTCAATTCGAGCTATGGATGTGTCACATGCAGCTGACAAAAGGGATTACGCTATTCCTAGGGTTTCGTTGAGCTATTGCATGGTTGACTTCTGTTAGAACTCATGTGGCAGAGTTTGGTGGAGTTGATGAGACAGTTGATGGAGTTGTGTTCGGTTTAACTTAGTTGAACTAGTTGTATTTAGTGTAACTGATAAATACACTAGTGATGAGTGGTGTGAATTAATTATTAATTAATTCACTAATTATTAAATCATAAATAAATTAAAGAATACATTAGTTAACTGCAGTGCATGGACAGTTCAGTGGAGACCAGTGTTAGAGGTAGGTGAAAGGGTGAGTCTACTATCAGTTGTGACTATAGCTGTGCATGAGATTTGCACACACATTGATTGAGATTGCCAATGAGGATTGCGCAGTACAAGACAAGGAGATTCGAACTTGGATCTTATCATTATTCATCTTGGATTGCGCAGTAGAGGTAGGCTAACAGGTGGAGGAGATTTGAACTTGTGACTTGTTCATATCTGAGCTAGTTAGTGTGTAACAATTGGTGATAGTGCTGAGAGCTTGTGAGGAGTTTGTACTATGATTGTTACATGTTATCTATCATTATAATATACATATAGTTGGGGGTTTGCAGCTGTAAGCTTTCCCCATTACATACTGTGTTATATGTGTGCTTGATTATGTTTTAATGTGTGCATGCGACTGCTTTTAATTCCGCAAATTGATGATCAATGGTAGAAGAGGTTATGTATTATGCATGAAGCTCAAATAGTGTGTAATCAGGATAATCTCGGTGAATAACTCATCTATTATTCAAATTTCTACATGGTATCAGAGCGAAGTTGATCATCGGATCTATTATAGTGATTACATTTTATTTCGGTAGACAGAGTTTGTAAGAGGGCCAGGTAGCCTCTGGATCCATCCTTTCTTTGAAAGGTGATATATCCAGTAAATGCCCCTACAGTCGATCTCTGTGCTAGAAATACTTTGTTCTCACAGATCAGAAGCGGTTGAGTTTTGAGCTGGTGGAGTTCGAATTTGCAGCAGTGTTTTCTTGTTGTCGAAAGTCGAGATGTCTTTCAACGGATTGCGATTGGAGTATGCCCTTGAAGGCTGCTCGAATTATATTGCATGGAAGGACAGGATGGAGGTGGTGTTATATGACAACGGGTTTAAGGAGTTCATAGATGTTGAAGTCCCAAAGCCTACTGATGCTGCTCAAGTTGAGGCTTGGCAAAAGAATACAGCAAAGTGTCGAAGGATTCTGTTGGAGGGTGTGAAGGATCACATTGTATCCAGCCTGCATGGAAAAGCTTCTTCATACTTGATGTGGAAAGTGTTGATAGATTTATTCCAAATCAAGAGCGACCAGAGGAAGTTGGCGCTCAAGGACAAACTTAGAAACAGAAAAATGGAGAAAGGCGATAGTATGCCCAAGTACCTCATGAAGTTCATTCAATGCAGGGATGAGCTGGGAAGTGTGGGGGTGACTGTAGATGATGAAGACTTGGTGAGCTTGACTCTCCTTGGTCTTCTGAAGAGTTGGCATTCCTATCAGGACTCTATCAATGGTCGGGAGAAATTTCCAGGATGGGATCGACTTTGGTCGGATCTTGTGCAAGAGGAGATAAGGCGGAGTACCAGGGACGGATCTTCATCAAAGGCATCTGATGAAGAAAATTGTGCTTTGGCTACCAAAGCAAAGAAGGGGAAGAGCAAGAAATCTTCTCATTCTGATGCGAAAGGCATGAAGTAGGACATGTCCAAGGTGAAGTGCTTTCACTGTCACCAGCACGGACATTATGCCAAAAATTGTCCGCAGAAGAAGAAAAATAAGAAGGCTGCTGGATCTGCAGTGGGAGAGGCCTTAGCCTCGCGGTTTGAGCTCGATTTTTCGCTGATCGCATGCTTGGTATCAAGTGTGATGGGTTTAGTTTGGTTCATGGACAGTGGTGCGTATTTTCACATGACAGGAGAACGAGATTTGTTTTTCGATCTGGATGAGAAAGATCTTGGAGTGCACATCGAGATGGGCGATGATGGTAGATACAGTGCGACCGATATCGGTACCATTTCCTTTGAGAGGGAGTTTGGTAAACCCTTCATATTAAAGGAAGTGATGCATGTTCCAGGATTGAAGAAGAATCTTATCTCTGTGGCGATGTTAGAAGACAAGGGATATGATGTTGTCTTCAGCGCGGGAAAGGCTTTCCTACGTAGTAAGAAAACTGGAGAAACCTGGAAGATAGGGGTTCGAGTCAAGAACCTTTATCAACTGCAGGTAGATGGATGCGCAAAAATGGCATGCAAGGTATGAGCAGAAGCGGGATGATGGTGAGTCGTGGCACCTATTTTCAAATGGCCACCACCATGGAGCTTTGAAGACACTGGGCAGCCGTATTTCTAACGGGGCTTCCTGGCGGCACTGCGCAGTCAGATCAGTGCAAGGGGTGTACCTTAGGAAAATTTGTGAAAGCCACCTTTCACGAGAAGGATAGTCATGCCACGACGATCCTTGAGAGAATTCACACGGACGTGTGTGGACCTTTCTCAGTAGCTTCGACAGCAAAGCACAGGTATTATGTGATATTTGTTGATGATTTTTCTCGTAAGTGCTGGATCTTCTTCATGCAGAAGAAGAGCGAGACATACTCAAAGTTCCGTGAGTTCAAGGTGTGTTGCTGAGAAGGAATCGTGAAGCATGTGAAGGCTCTTAGGAGCGACAATGGTGGTGAATTCATCTCTACTGAATTCAAGGAATTTTGCAGCGCAGAAGGAATTCAGAGAGAACTAATTGCACCTCACAACCCACAACAGAACGGGGTTGCTGAGCGGAAGAACAAAACGATCGTGGGTGCTGCACGGGCGATGTTGCATGATCAGGGCCTACCCCTTCACTTGTGGGCGGAGGCATGCAATACTGCAGTATATGTGCAGAACCGTTGTCCTCACAAGATACTTGGCATGAGTACACCGAAGGAGGCATTTTCTGGCAAGAGGCCTGATATTTCCCATTTGAGGATTTTTGGCTCACCTGTCTACATGCATGTGACGAAGGACGCCAGAAAGAAGCTGGATCCGACCGTAGAGGTTGGGATATTTGTGGGGTACACTGATACGCCCCACAACTATCGTGTGTATTTTCCAGACAGTCGCAAGACTGTTGTGCGACGGGATATCAAATTTTAGGAGGAGAAAGCCATGAAGTGTTCGCTTGAGAGGGAGCCACACTTGCATGCAGAGGAGGAGCTATTAGTTCTTAAGGATGAGCTTCAGGATGTGGATCAGCCACAAGAGGAAGTTCATGGAGTGGAAGAGACCACTCATGCAACGCCAACCATCAGAGGGTGGAAGCGCACTACAAAAGCTGAGCGACTGGCTCAAGATGCAGAGAAGGTTGTAGGACCACCTACAGAACAGCGCAAACAGAGACAGTCACCAGATCGGTACACTGGATACATGGCTCTTATGAGAAAATGTGTCATGACAGAGCCGTCCTCTTTCGAGGAAGCTGTGGAGGACCCTGCATGAGTAGATGCCATGGTGGAAGAGTATGATTCAATTTTCAGAAACAGTGCATGGGAGATTGTCCCGAGGCTGGAGGGGAAATCAGTGGTGGGTTCGAGATGGATCTACAAAGTGAAGCAGGCAACTGACGGGAGTGTGGAGAAGTACAAGGCAATATTTTTTGCCCGAGCCTTCTCACAGATAGAGGGGATCGATTATGAGGAGACCTTTGCACCTGTCGCAAGGTATTCTTCCATACGGATGATTCTTGCTCTCTCAGCACAGAAGGGGTGGCACATTCATCAGATGGTTCTGAAGACTGTGTTCCTCAACAGAGTCATTGAGGAGGAGGTGTACATAAAGCAGCCAAAAGGTTTCGAGATCTTCAGCAGCGAGTTGCATGTGTGCAGGCTCAAGAGAGCGTTGTATGGGTTGAAACAAACACCTCGTGCTTGGTACACACATATAGACAGTTATTTCACCAGACTTGGATTCTCCAAGAGTGAGGCGGATCCTAACCTATACCAGATTGTGGTGGAGGGTAAGTTGCTGATCAATGTACTTTATGTAGATGATTTGATTCTGACAGGTGATGAGCTATTAATACTTTCATGCAAGGAGGATCTTTCTAGAGAGTTTGAGATGAAGGACTTGGGCCTTCTTCATTATTTCCTGGGATTGGAAATTTGGCAGTGCAGTGATGGACTATTTGTTTCTCAGGGTAAGTATGCCCTGGAGATACTGGAGAATTTCAACATGCATGGCTGCAAGCCTATTGATACTCCTCTTCCTGGAGGTTGGAGGAAGGAGGATGCTACTTCGGCGGAGGTAGTGGATGCCACTGTTTATCGACAGTTGGTGGGGTCGCTTATGTATCTGGTCAATACACGACCTCATATATGCTACGCTGTTAACCAGCTTTCACAAGCTATGGTTAAGCCAACCAAGCTCTTCTGGAAGGCAGGCAAGCATGTATTGCGTTATCTCAGAGGCACATCGGGATGTGGATTGTGGTACATATAAGAGGATGAGGTGAAGCTATGTGGCTTCACGGATGCAGATTGGGCAGGGAGCCCAACGGACAGAAAGAGCACATCTGGAGGGATCTTCAGTATCGGGTCGACAACATTTTCTTGGTACAGCAGGAAGAAGATATCTGTGGTACTCAGTTTAGCAGAGGCCGAGTATATGGCAGCAAGTTTGGCTGCATGCGAGGCTATATGGATGAGCAAGATCCTAGTCGGGTTGTTCGGGTCACACTTGGAGCCTATTGTGATTTATTGTGATAACCAGAGTTGCATTAAACTCTCAGATAATCCAGTATTTCATGATAGATCCAAACATATCGACATCAGGTACCATCATATCAGAGATTGTGTGCAGCGGAGAATCATGTTACTTTCATACATTCCCACTGAGGATCAGGATGCTGATATCTTGACGAAGGCGCTCACCAGGAGCAAATTCGAATACCATAGAGGAAGGATCGGGGTGAAGGATAATCCCTATCTTGTTGAGAGGGAGTTTTTAGATTCAACAAGATGATGTGCTTAGTGAAAAGAGTTGCCTTCAGTAAGTGGGCCCTCAGGCTATTTTTGGCGCAAGTCTATTTTTAGACTGTGTCTATTTTTAGACATGATGATCATGGTCTATGAGTTGCAGGATGCGTTTATGGATGGTTGGTCAAGTTGGTGTAAATAGAGATGGACCTCTATTTTTAGACATTGGGCAGAATCTATTTTTAGACTGCCAGGCTAAAAATAGAACAGTCAAATATTATTAACCCTTAATAATATTTAGACTATAAACATTATATTATCCTCTTGGAGAACTTCAGTTTGATGCTTGGATGTGGCACATGCAGCTAACAGAAGGAAATACGCTTTTCCTAAGGGTTAGTTGAGCTATTGCATGGTTGACTTCAGTTAGAACTCATGTGGTAGAGTTTGGTGGAGTTGATGAGACAGTTGGTGGAGTTGTGTTCAGTTTAACTTAGTTGAACTAGTTGTATTTAGTCTAATTGAAAAATACACTAGTGATGAGTGGTGTGAATTAATTATTAATTAACTACCACCACATCATAAATCAATTAAAGAATACATCGCTAACTGGCAGTATGGATGTACCAATGGAGACCAAGGTTAGGAGGTGTGCGGGGAAAGGGTGAGTCTACTATTAGTCATGGGACTATAGCCGTGTATGAGATTTGCACACACATTGATTGAGATTGCCAATGAGGATTGCAGGCGAAAGACAAGCCAAGGAGATTTGAACTTCTGGATCTTATCATTGTTCATCTTGGATTGCGCAGTAGAGGCAGGCAAACAGTGGAGGAGATTTGAACCTGTGACTTGTTCAGATCTGAGCTAGTTTGTGTGTAATAATTGGAGATAGTGCTGAGAGCTTGTGAGGAGTTTGTGCTATGTATTGTTACATGTTCTCTATCATTATAATATATAGATAGTTGGGGGTTTTCAGCTGTAAGCTTTCCCCATTACATACTGTGTTATATGTGTGCTTTATTATGTTTTAATGTGCGCATGTGACTGCTTCTAAGTCCGCAAATTGATGATCAATGGTAGAAGAGGTTATGTATTATGCATGAAGCTAAAATAGTGTGTAATCAGGATAATCTCGATGAATAACTCATCTATTATTCAAATTTCTACATCATAGACACATGGCGCTCATCCTATTCATGTATAAGATCCTTGGGGCCTTCTTGCAAAGATACAAGAGCCCTCTTAGTTGAAGCAATGGCTTCATCTACATCTCCCATAAAAATAGATCTCCTCCTACTGTCACAGTGATGGAGGAACCTTTCAGCTCTTCTTATTTCTTCTCCTCATCAATGGAGCATGCCTCATCAATAAGAGATCCTTTCTCTTGATCTCTCCTTGAAAAAGGAACACTCATGTCTTCTTCTTGAGAAGAATGTTCTTGCTAAAGTGGGGCCTTTGCCCTTGGAAAATCATGTAGCAGATCTTTAACCCCTTCAACAATGTCTTGGAATGGAGTTATCTTCATGGATCTTCCCATCTCATGCAAAGGTTCTGAATTCTTGGGCTTAGTTTGTTTACCCAAAGAAATTTCAGATGGCATAGAATCAAATATTTTCACTAACCTCCTAGTGAACTTTGCATAAGTAGAGATGTTTACATTTTTCAATGAAGAAGATTCAAATAACCACTAGGCATAAGAATTACCTTGGAGGTGAAGCACTGCTACTCTTATGGCTTCTTCTTTGGAAACTTGATGCAGCTAAAAATATGTGTCTAGCTTCTTTACCCAAGATTTGGCCGAGCTCTCGGGTGATCCATCAAATGTAGGTAGGAAAGTTCTACCCGAAGTGGGTTGAATGCACCCTCTTCTTCTCTTGTATATGCTGGATCTTCTTTCTTCTTTGAGTTGACAAAAACTCTAGGAATCTTAGATGATCTTTGAATATTTTATACTGAGATTCATATTCTTGGAGATAGTCACAAAGAGTCTCCTCTTTTGGCGTCCCTCCTTCTGCTTCTTCTCCTTCCAGGAATGTAGGCATGCTACAACGTTGCAGATTTGATTGTGTGGCTGAATTCTCACACACAAAGTATTAAGAACTGGGGCTTCCTTCATGTGCAAATCTCTCCAAAGGATCTGCATGTATTTCTTTCCTCATTCCCCTGATTTCATTCTTAAGCTCATGCATATTTTGGAGCAGATTTTTTTAGAAATCTTTCCCTTTCATTCTTCCAGATAAAGGGGTTTGAACCTTGTCTTCTTTGTCTTTAGTGTAATAAATCTTCTTCTTCAGTATTTTATTTTCATGAAAAATCATATTGGCTTCTGAGAAAGAAAATCACAGGCTGTGCCAAGATGATTGCTTTGATACCACTGTAATATCCCAAAATGGGTCTGCTCAGCAATGCATGCATGAAAAATGAATTTTCAGAAATGTATGCTACAGAAATAAAAATAAAGCCTTGGATCCCTTAGATATAACAATATGACATATAAATACAAGAGTAGATCAGAAAAAAATCATTCTAGGTGAGGTAAAGAAGTCTCCCACACCTAGTATTGCTAGAAAATACCCAAGAATGGGAGTGCAACAATATGCAACCAATACTGCAGTAAAATAATGCAGTTTTAATTGAAAAATAGTAGGAGGCCAATATGGAGGCTTAATAATGACATTTACATCAGCAACTTTGAGTTATATTGAAGCCCATGAGTCATAGAACATAAAACAGAAGACTTTACATGAAGAAATCCCCAAGATTGAGGTGCTGCAACCATAGAATATGATTGAACAAGCTTGACAGTGTTATTTTTATTGGATGAAACAGAAGTATATTACACTTCAAATATAGAGCAGATATGTGTACAAAAAGTTAGATCTATATTAGATCTGTACACTAGAAAGGCTCCTCTACAAATGCCCCTTGGGGTTTTCAGCAAAAAGTGAAGTACATGGAGTAGATATGAGATCTAATTCAGCAGATCTGCAGAATGATTCAAAAATTATGAAGTAAATACAACATTATTTAGATAAGATCTGAATAGGACATGTATTAGATCTCAAATACAGAGATCACCACAGTGAAGTGCAGATTCCCAACGCTAGAGATCTCTCCTCCAAAATTCTGCCAAAACACCCTGCAACTTCTCACTTGAAAATAACACAGTACTGAAAGATAAACTGCATTTTAGGCTTTAGAACAGTGATGGCCTCAAGCCCATATGTGGATCTGAAGCTCCAATGATCCAATACTCTCTTGCCAGGGGGATAGAAGACTCTCCCACTGAAAAGAGGCACTAGAATGGCCTAGATCTGAGTAGATCTAGCCTCCACTTGCTGCAGCTTACAAATACAACCAAACTCTCAACAGGATTTGCATTGTAGTTGAAGAAGCAGCTTGGTCTTAAGCCTGATAGTGGACAAGAAATACAAGACTCTTCTAGGATCTCCTCAAGGAAAGGGAAGGATTCCTAAACAGAAGATCCTTGTGCTAAACAACACTATTCTCTTCTAAAAAACTAAGAGAATGAGAAATGCCTAAATAGAAAAATTCTTCAGAAATAATATGTTCATTAACAAAAACCTTCTCATGTTGTCCTCCCCTTCCTTTTATAAGATAGAGACCTTGCAAAACCCTAAACCATTTCAATGATTTAGCCTCTTTCACATGTGCCACCTCCAAATAAGATTGCGTTGTGCATCAATGAGATTCACTTCATCTAGATAGCATTGTTGATTTGGTCATGGTTGACCCAGTCAAATGATCCAACCTCTCTCACACCTAAGTGTGCTTATGTAAATATCCCAGATTTAGCTTTGTTCATATGTGGCATTGATCTATTTGCTGCTTTAGGAGTTTTATTGATCCTCATTTACAATTTTATTCATGAAACATAAATTAAAACAAAATTGAATATTCCCATTATCTTAGGACTAATTGGGAATATTACAGAAAATGATAGACTTTTGTAACAAATAACACATCAACCTTGGCCATTCCATTTCCTATTACCCTCAAGGTAATGGACTATGAGAATCTTCCAACAAAAGCCTAGTTAATATCATCAAAAATTTGTTAGAAGATAACAAGAAGACCAGGAATAAAAGGT
This sequence comes from Pinus albicaulis, assembly GCA_034641835.2. Lineage (NCBI taxonomy): Eukaryota > Viridiplantae > Streptophyta > Pinopsida > Pinales > Pinaceae > Pinus > Pinus albicaulis. Next base: position 1,453,919,531 of record CM076577.1, on the reverse strand, counting down.
TGGTTAATGCCTTATGTGCAGAAAGAATAACTACTAAAAAGTCTATTGGTACATCTCCCTATAAATTCGTATATGGGATGAATGTTGATTTTCCATCCTCATTCGGAGTTCCAATGATGAAAATGATTCAAAATCTGCAAGTGGAACCAAATCACATCCAAATAAGGATAAATCAAACAATTCATTTGCAGCAAACCAGGGAAGAAGTTTACATCAAATCATAAGTGATTCAAGGCAAAATCAAAAATATATTTGATACGAAAACCAAAGCAGATGATTTTTACATAGGTGACAAAGTACTCAAATGGGATTCCAGAAGAGGAGAAATAGGTAAACATGGTAAATTTGATTTTCTATGGAAATGCCCATACATCATTTATGGTTACAAAGGTAACAATGCATTTTTCTTGAAGGATTTAGATGGAACAGATCTACCAGGTGGACCACTCAATGGTATAATGCTGAAGCACTACTTTTCTCCACATTAACATTAGTTTATTTTTTTACTTAGATCATTGTGAATACCATTGCAAAGTATAGATTTGATTGGATGATTATCTTTTGAAGTTGAAGCCCAAAGAGAAGGCCCTAAGCTTTAAAAGGTATAACATCATATGATTGAATAAAGAAACCACAGAAAGCAGTTCCAAGGCAAGCAAAGTCAAAGTTCCAAGACCATTGATCTTAAAGTCCTTGACATCTCACTAGGAGATATCATCCCCATGTGGAGCCACTATTAGGATCCTATAATAATATGGATCATAATTTTGAATTGACTATGGTAAAGTCTTGTAATATTGTACATAATTTATTTTCTACAAATGTTTTCCCGTATTTAAAAATTAAAAGAGGGTATGTCCTAAAAGAAAAATCAAAGGACCAAAAGAAAGAAGATAAAAAAAGAATATAAAGTATGAAACCCACAAAAAGAAACAAAAATAGAACTTGAAATTGTTGCACATTCAAATGCCACTACTATTAATTTACTTTATGCAAATAAAAATTGTGTGAAACTTGTCAAAAATGCCACAATTCACAATGATCAAACAATTTAATCTTGATTCATTCATGCTTTTAAATTTCATTTCATGATATTTAGTGAACAAAGATCTGGCCAAACCATTTAATATTGGCAGATCAGTAAGTTAGGTAGAGAATAAAAATGAGCTCATCAGTTTAATCTAAGCCATTGGAAGTTATAAGGTTAGAAGTAGGTTAGCTTTCTTATCAAAAGAAAATAAATGGGTCAAAAAGCTCAAATGCACCCAATAAATGAAGTAAAATATGTTAGGGTAAATAAAGGGTAGGTAGATTACTTTCCCAAGTCATGGAAAGCATCAATCAGTTCATCCTATATCAAATATCCTCCTAAATCCCCTTCCCCTTGATAGAATCCTATTTCCACTATTGGAAGTCATTTTCCCTTGTCAAATACCCCTTTCCCTTTATTCTAATCTTTTTCCCCTTATTTCCCCCCTTTTTCCTTCCTGAAACCACTTTCCCTAGTTAAAAAACACATTTTCCTTTGAAATTTTGATTTCCCATTTACTAATTCCCTTTTCCCATTTAAAACATAAAAAACCCACTTATCTAAAGTTTTAAATATTTAAAAAATATCGGGCCTCACAATAAAAACCCTTCCTTGATATTATTTTAACCCATTCCTAGTGTATTGTTAACATCCTGCATATATAGTTTACAACCCCCATTTTTATTTCATAACCTATATTTTATGCATTATATATTAATTCCCCACTTTGATATCCCTGGGTCCCACTTTAATTAACCCCACTTATTACATATCCCTACCCCAATATATTAATCCCCGATCCCTTCTTAACCAATTCATATTACCCAAACCACTTCTATTATTAACCCTTCGCATATGTATCATACCCTTTTTATCCCATCACATAAATATTCCTGGTCCCAGCTATCAAAACACCCCAACTCATTCGTCCTCTTGATCCATCTGATTAGATCCAATGACCAATAGAGCATTTCGCACCCCCGAAAATCCAATGTTTAAATTTGAGGGGGGGTGTAAAATGGGTGTTTTTTCACCCCCCCTCCCCATTTTGCCACGCGGCAGTCCCACAGTCAATCGCACCCCCCCAGTTCCGAAACCACCATACTGCTTTTCACAATGCGATAACCCACCATACCACCTTTTTTATATGTGATGAAACTAAGCACTATTTGAAAATTAAAACTTGTGCCATTACAAATTAAACAAATGTTAAAATTAATAACCCTGCCCTTTATCGTTAATTGTCTACTTTCTGTTGAAAATTGTGAAAAAGAAGCCTTTGACGACCAATTTTGAAGCCTGTTGCTACCAGAACCTTTGCTGACCCAGTTTAAATATTTTTAGACTGGAATTAAAGCCTGCTGTGGCCAAAACCATTTCCAAATAGATGAAGTTAATGTCCTATTAGAAAAGAAGAAAGCTTACTTTAAGATTCAAAACTAGCTTGGTCCTTTTATTTGCAATAGTAGGAATGCTAGTCAGCAAGCAGATAAATGTTTACAAGATTTCAAGTTCAGTAATAGTTTCAAATGGAAATATGATCCTTTGGGAGTCAGCAGTAAGTTAAGATTCAAATTCAAATTGACTCCTTTTGTCCATGAGTCAAAGCCTCATGTTGAAAACTATTCCAACCAGTCAGAGGCGATGGAGAATACTTTGCAAGAGGTGGAGAAGCAGGTTAATACTAGTTCCATCTTGCATACTCCAGCCCCACAAGACAGGAACTCAAAGAGAGCAGGAGAGGAAGGCTCTTATTTTGCAGAGACTAATACTGACACAAAATTCAAGCTAATGTACAGGAAAAAGGCTAAACTAAATCCAGTAATTGAACAAGAAGATATAATTGAAACAATTGAAATTATTGATACAGATATAATTGTTAGAGATAATGCACCTCCAACAGTTTCAAAAGAAACACATGAGCCATCAACCTCTAGTGCTAAAATCATTCATAAACAACATAGTGCAGAGGTTTCATCATCAAGGAAACCATTGGATAAAGAGACATATAATGGAGAAGTACGAAGAAATCAAATTGAAGAATGAAGAATTGAAAGTTGTGACTTATGCCTAGTATTGGAAACAAACTCCTAGTGACTAGAACAAGTTACTTTCAGCCTTTGGTTAAAAAAATAGGAAGATGCAAACGACCTTTTTACAGCCAACAGTGCAAGCTCCAAAATCATCAGCAGACTACAAGAAAACAACCTTTGAAGTTATGGCTAAAGATGTACATCCAAGAGATCATATTTAGTTTCATAAACAAGCAGGAGAAATGACCTACTCCATTGTGACAAACAAGGCTTTTATATGTAGAAAAACTACAGAATTATTTGGAAAATATCAGAGGAAGTTGGGTTACACTTTTTGCCCTTTTTTGAGAAAAAACTTTCATTTTTTTTGGTTCTTCAACTTTTTGCAAACTATAAAATTTTTTTTGTTTAGAATTTCATTTTGTGATAAAAATAAAAGTTGTCAGAAATTTTGTTAGCTTTCTATTACTTATTTTTTGAAATTTTTTTATGTAGATTTGATATGTCAACTTAGCGTTTATTTGAGTGTGTGTTTCTTAATAATCAAAGGATTCAGAAGAATTCCTGTTAATACGCAATGTTGTATTCATTGAAAATTTGTGTTTTTGAGAAGAAAAAAATGTGTTACAACAATCTAGATAGAGTCTACTTCGGTTTCGTCATATTTACAAAGCCAATGGATGCATATCATAATTACTAGAATTTTTTGAACTGGTCCAATATGAAAACACTGCATATTTTGGATATGTTTCGCGACGCAACAAATTTCTTAACATATAAGTTATAAACTAAAAATCTAAAAGCTACCCATTAGAGACGACGGACCAATGTAATGCCCCATAATTTTTTCAATTTTTTTTACAATGTATTTTGGGAGATATAGAATTTTGATTTCACTGAATCAGAATGACCCTCAGAAATTGTTTGCACCCATTTTATTAGAAAATTAATTAAAATTAGTAAATATTTATGAAATTCCATAAAAGTTATATTTCCTGCAAGTAGATTCAATTCTGAAAATGCTTTTCTTGGTTCCGAAAGCTAAATTCAGAATTTTTCATGGATTTTAATCAGTCCAACGTTGCAGAAATGTCAAGTTGCGTAACTGGTGACACATTAGTTTGGCCGAACTTTGATTAAAAGTTTGGCCGAACTATTTTTTGCACCGATAGCCCGTTAAGTCTAACGACTTATAGTTCGGCCGAAATTTTAATCAAAGTTCGGCCGAAATTTAATCTAATTTTCCTTTGGCTGGAAAATTTCGCGGCGCCTCTCCTAAAACACATTTCGCAGCAATATAAATTGCCTCGAAATCATTCATAATTTTCGCACATTTTGCACATTTGGTCTGACTCTATAAAGGTCTTGGTTTGGGTTTAAAGACTTTTCTTGGAGGTTTCGGTTTAAGAGAATTTCTTGGAGGCGGACTAATTTTGCAAAGAATTATTTTGGGTTTAAGGATTTTTCTTGGATGACATTTCTTTGAGACGGTTTGGTTTTTCAAAAAATTGTTTTGGGTTTAAAGAATTTTCTTGGACGTACATTCAAAGGACATTTCTTGGAGGTATGTGATACATTTTTTTGGATGTTTTTTGTTCATTTTTTTTTTTAAAGTATGGATTTGTGCTTAATTTCAAATTCTTGGAGATGGTCTGATTTTGCAAAGAATTGTTTTGGGTTTAAAGACTTTTCTTGGAGGCGGCCTGATTTTGCAAAGAATTGTTTTGGGTTTAAGGAATTTTCTTGGATGTACATTCAAAGGACATTTATTGGAGGTATGTAATACATTTTTTTGGATGTTTTTTGTGCTTCATTTTTTTTTAAAGTATGGAGTTGGGCTTAATTTCGAAAAGACATTTTCTAGAAGTATTTTTTGAAGTATTTTTTAAAGTGACGTTTTTTTTTTAAAGTTGGAGCCATTTTTTGAAGTGACATTTTTTTAGAGTACGTGTTTTGAGTTGAAGTAAATATTTTGAATTTCATTTAATTTTTAAGACATTTTTTTCTCGAATTTTTTAAAGTAAGTGTTTTGGATTGGAATATGTATTTTTTGCAAAAAATTTAAAATGATTTTTATTTTTATTTATTTATTTATTTTTTTAATTAAATATTTTGTGATGCTTTTTCTAATTGAGTTATTGTATAGTTTTTTGAAGGAAATTATTTGAACTTCATACTCTATTATCATGGGAAATCGAAGGACTTGCGCGAGGAAATATGATCGAAAAAAAGACCCTGAGGAACGTAGAGAAGAGACAAGACAATCTCGCAAAAGAAAGATATAAGCCCTCGCAAATATTGAAGGGGAAAGTCAACCTCAAGCATAAATTGAAGCAGGTATGTAAATGTAAATATTATGATCTATTGATATATTTAAAATTTTCCTAGTGTAAAATGTGAAGCTTAATATTTGATGAACTAATTTGAATTTAAATATTTTGTTTAATGTAAACAGACAGAGATATTCCTCAAAACATTGATGATGAGATACAAAATTTTGAAAGAGAAAGTGAAAAAGGTATTGAACCAATGATTGAAGATTGTGAAAATATTGAAAGAAATTCAAATGAAGAAATTGAATCACAAAGTATATATATATATATATATGCACGTATTATTGAAATTATAAATATATTTATTAATTTAGCTATTTATTGTTCATATGTAAACTTATTATATACTATTTTTTCGAATATGTGCAGTTGAAATCAGTGTCGATGATGAGATGTTAGAAAATGTTGACACTAACACATATGGAGATAAAAAAACCTGACCATGTTATACGATATCGTGTTAACTGCATTTTTGAAAAGTATTTCTTAAATGAGCAGGTGACAGTTCAAGCTCAAATATTGAAAGGTCTCCTATCATTAAGGAAATTAAAATAAAAACATTACTGGGTATTCGAAAATCAACCAAAGATTAAAAAATGAAGGAAGATGTGATACAGAATATAAGTAGTACTATAAATTCAATTAAGAAATCTAGAGATAAAAATGTTTCAATTGTATGTAGAGGAATACATATGGCAATGGTTTCATCAAGTACTAAAGAGAATCATTTGGTAACATCTATCGCATGAGCATTAGGAACCTCGCGAAAAAATTTGCACAAACATCGAAAATTTCGGCTGCAAGTAAATGTAAATTATGAACTCGCTTGTTGGAGAGCTATTTGTAGGCAACCATACTAAGCTAGACTTGGAGAAAATGTTAAAAAAATAATATATGAATATTGGAAGAACAATTCGCGTGCTTCGCCAACTGCAAGGCATGTGATGCGAAGAAGAATAACATGAAATCAGTACGAAGAACATGAAAAATATTTCTTGGAAACCACTCAGATAGAGTTATTCAACAAGTTCAAAGAAGAGAATCATCAAATTCATGTTTCAATCAGTGCTTTTGTTCAACAAAAACCATGGTATGTAAAACCTATCACCGTACATGACACTTGTTGTTGCCGTTATCATGTGAAATTTGAGTTATATTATGACACATTCCTTGATTTTGGTAGAACATTATGGAAGGATTCACCTCCTCCTTCCACTATCTGTGATTTCATATCTCAAATTCTTTGTGAAAGAGAAATCGATGAACTATTTTACAAAAAGAAATGTGTTGGTGGTAAAAAATGCGATTATTGTGGAAATTTGACTAAATTTCAAAACAAATATCGTACTGATATAAATGATTAATCATTTTCCAACATGAAAGTGAAATGGAAGAGATATGAATATATCGATACATCGATTCAAGGTGCAGATAGTGTTAAAAGAATTTAATTACTAGAAGACGAAATTTTTGTGATAGACTTTTTGAGAAAGTTTGAGGCAGAAATTTACAAATACACCACGCATTCCCATAGAGCTCGAAGGCAAGACTTGCAATTAAAAAAATCTTGTGAAGTTTTTCCACTAGGGACCATTTTTTCAGTGATTGATTTTGCAGAAAACTACACATTTGTTCCACAAAAAGAAATTCAGAGTGAATACTATCATTCTAACCAACTCTCCATGCTCGTCCATATTCTATATAGACATGCTGAACAAAACGTAGATCATATAGAAATCACGAGTGAAAATCGACATATCATTAAAGAATATCACTTTTATATTAGTGACGATCGTACACATGATACATATTTTGTACAACATTGTTTTGGAAAAAATTATGATTCCTTAAAGAATCTTAGAATAACATTCAATGAGCATTGGATATGGTCAGACAGATGAAGGTCAATTCAAATTTGCATGATCATTCTTTTGGTTGTGTTGTCTTCATAAGAAAACCTGCATTAAACATTTTTGGAATTTCTTTGAGACTGGCCATGGAAAAGGAGAACATGACGGTGCAGGAGCATGCATAAAACGAGCACTTCGAAGATATCAAACGAACCCCTCTGCAAGCCGACTTGTGAACGCTAAAGAAGTTGTTCAATGGTGCATCGCTGCTCTAAGCCATGAGACTAACCCATCAAGGGAAGTGTGAATGTACATTCAATTTAATTTTTATTGGAAATATAATTTTAAACATTGTAAATTTATCGTGCAATAATTATCTTTGATTGTATTTTGATATCATATTTACAAATTCTTCTTTTAATTTTCCATATAAATGTTTTTCTGGCATATTGGGATCGAAGACGTAGATAAATCAATTGGAAATGACGTTGAAACAATAAAAGGGTCTCGAAAATTGCATTCAATTAAAACAAATTCGTCCAGAAATGTGTTTGCATTGGATAAAAGAAAATATTCTTGTTTTTGTGATGCTTGCATAGACAACACAAAATCCAATGACGTTCGTGAAAACAAAATGTATGTAAAATATTGGAAACATACAAAGCTAAATACAAAGAGAAAAATGTTTGTTGCAATGTTTGAAGAAATGAAATAAGCGGAAACTACAATATCATCCGATGGTGATTGAGTTTCTGATCTTGTTAAAGAAGGTAACATTTGAATTGCTTTCTAATGATTTAAAGATGTAGAAATAAATTTAAATATGTATGATTTTTTTAAGTTTGTTTTATTGTGCAGGAGATGTTTTTGCTGTAATTGCACCTATTAACAACGATGAAAATGTTAAGTATTATTTGATGCGTTGCACTGAACGAAAAATGAAATTATTAGAAAACTATAATGATCACGGATTTCAATATGACAGAGGATCTATTATACTGAAAGGTTATTTTTTCAGACAAACTAATCAAAGTGGGGACTTTGTTTACTTTGAAGACTATGAACCTGATTCAATAAGTTGTCAATATAGTCACTTGGTGTGTGTAGCACACATAAAGTTTATAGAGGTTCAATCAAAGAAAAAAATAAAAATTAAGAAATGGAAAATGTCAAAATCCGATCATGAACGGATTATTGAAGATGGCATTCCATTGGAATTTTTTTGATTGAATTTCCCAAGAATTTATTCTCTTTGGATTAAATATGTTTTAGAACTTCCAGTACACTCAATTAAAAATTGAGCTGCTTATGTTATTTGTGCAAGTGTTTGCACATGTACAAATTGTTTTGGTACATGCACATGCTCCAGTATCAACTGAAAGTAGCTTTTCTATACATGCGCATTGATGAAAAATGTTATATATATATATATATATGTCCTAGAATGCAATTAATTGTTCAAGTAGTTTTACTATGTGCATTGATGAAAACTAATTCACATACTCAATATATATGTTCTAGAATGCAATTAACTGGAACTAGTTTTTCTATGTGCATTGATGAAAAACTAGTTGGATTTTCTAGTAAAAAGTATCCACAATGTAAATAAATAATCCGCAGTATAGTTTTGTATGGAGATTCCTTTCAGACAAGAGACTCGAAGCACTTCTCCAAATTTTGGTGGGATTTGACCCACATCTCTATTCCTGATTGAAAATCCAGTACAAAATTTGTTTGTCCAATGGTCAGATATGTTCAATGTGCATTGATGAAGAATGTTACTTACATATTGGATATATATGTTCTAGAATGAAATTAATTGTTCAAGTAGTTTTACTATGTGCATTGATGAAAAATGATTTAAATGTACTCAATATATATGTTCTAGAATGAAATTTTAACTAATAGTAGTTTTTCTATGTGCATTGATGAAAAATCGTATTGGATATATACACGAACTGAATGTTCCCAATTTTTCTTGTGAGCTTTTCTTGTAAAAAGTATCTGTGAAATGTAAATAAATCATCCACAATGTAGTTTTTTACGAATATTCCTTTCAGACAAGAGACTCGGAGCATTTCTCTGACTTTTGGTGGAATTTAACCCACATCTTTGTTCTTGATTGAAAATCTAGTACAAAATTTGTTTGTCCAATCGTTAGATATGTTCAATGTGCATTGATGAAAAATGTTACTTACATATTGGATATATATGTTCTAGAATGAAATTAATTGTTCAAGTAGTTTTACTATGTGCATTGATGAAAAATGATTTAAATGTACTCAATATATATGTTCTAGAATGCAATTTTAACTAAAAGTAGATTTTCTATGTGCATTGATGAAAAATCATATTGGATATATACATGAACTGAATGTGCCCAATTTTTCTTGTGATCTTTTCTGGTAGAAAGTATCCGTACAATGTAAATAAATAATCCACAGTATAGTTTTGTACGAAGATTCCTTTTAGACAAGAGACTCAGAGCACTTCTCCGATTTTTGGTGGGATTTGAACCACATCTCTATTCCTGATTGAAAATCTAGTGCAAAATTTGTCTGTCCAATGGTCGGATAAATGTTCTATGTTCTAGAATCCAATTAACTGAATGCCATCAATTTACCAAATTATAAATCAATAAGGCTACCTATTTGAGTGCATTAATGACATTGACCCAAATTCAACAAACATATATGTACTTCTTATATTTCCAATCAAAATGAAAGGGATAATTTGTACATATATCTACTTCGTTAAACTCTTTTTTCAATTAGAGCTCAATTGATACATGGTTAGTTGCATTGAAAAGTTATGTTCTTCCTATTGGAAATTTTTTCACTCAAACAAGACTATGTAGAGATCAAAAGCAATCTTCAGATTCCAAATGTACTTCAACCATCCAAAACTTGACTTTTAAAAACTTTTTGATTAAATCAAAACAATACAAGTCACATAGGAGTCTTCTATATAATCCAAATGTAGATTGAAACCATCCAAAACTTAGATCAAAACATTTAACATTTAACATTAAATCAAAATTAAAGGGATTTACATATAACTACTTCTTTACTCTTTTTGATTAAATCAAAACAATACTTCACATGGGAGTCTTCCATCTAGGCCAAATGTAGATTGAAACCATCCAAAACTTAAATCAAAACATTTAACATTTTATATCTTGAAACATTTAACATTTGACATTAAATCAAAATTAAAGGGATTTACATATAACTACTTTAATCTTTTTGAATATATCAAAACAATACTTCAAATAGGAGTATCTTCCATCTAGGCCAAATGGAGATTGAAACCATCCAAAACTTAGATCAAAACATTTAACATTTAACATTAAATCAAAACTAAAGGGATTTACATATAACTACTTCTTTACTCTTTTTTATTAAATCAAAACAATACTTCACATGGGAGTCTTCCATCTAGGCCAAATGTATATTGAAACCATCCAAAACTTAAATCAAAACATTTAACATTTTATATCTTGAAACATTTAACATTTGACATTAAATCAAAATTAAAGGGATTTACATATAACTACTTTAATATTTTTGAATATATCAAAACAATACTTCAAATAGGAGTATCTTCCATCTAGGCCAAATGTAGATTGAAACCATCCAAAACTTAGATCAAAACATTTAACATTAAATCAAAATTAAAAGGATTTACATATATACAACTACTTCTTTACTCTTTTTTATTCAATCAAAACAATACTTCACATGGGAGTCTTCCATCTAGGCCAAATGTAGATTGAAACCATCCAAAACTTATATCAAAACATTCAACATTTAACATTAAATAAAAATTAAAGGATTTACATATATATAACTGTAATGAACATAATGTACATAGCTAAACCCTTCTCCTGGGTTGCCTAACTAGCCAACACCATAGGGGGTCTGAATCAAAAAAATAGAAAAAGGGCTGCCCATAACTTGGAAAAAGCTAAAGAGGACCTGACATCAGGCTAGCTATCGATGTGTGTAGGAGGATTATCCTCCACAATTGGACAACCATAGTCCTCCGGATCATCATCTACTCCCTTGGAGTGTTGGGAGTAGTTGTCGCTGCTCGCACCATCGCTACTAGAGCTCGTCGAGGTGGATTTCATTGGAAGAGTTGCCGACTTCCTGGTGTCCTGGGGCTGATGGGTTGGGATGGTGGAATTTCTCCACCGCTTCTTGGAACTAGAAGCACCTTCATCTTGCAGCTCCTCCTGAAAAGAGATGGAAATGGTCGTCGTAATTCGCAGTCTGACCATAGCACTGGTGAAGTGAAATTTTGCTTCATTTCTTTCTAGAGGAGGGTGGTTACCTGTGTCATGGATGGAAAGAGGAGGGCGAGAGCCAACACTCCTGCCCCCTCCATCCCTACCCCCACCTCCCCTTCTGCAACGCATCCGTTATCTACGCATGGGGTCTTCCATAGGCCAAATGTAGATTGAAACCATCAAAAACTTAGATCAAAACATTTAATATTATATCAAAACATTTAAAACATTTAACATTAAATAAAAATTAAATGGATTTACATTTAAAACATTTAACATTAAATCAAAATTAAAGGGATTTACATTAAATGTAGATTAAAATGGTATCCAAAACTTAAGTTTTAAAAACTTTTTGATTATATATTGTGCAACATTACTTCACATGCCATGCCAATTATAGTTCAACTATCCAATAGAAACATTTAACATTATACCACATGTGCCAAATGTAGATTGAAACCATCCAAAATTTAAGTTTTAAAAACTTTTTGATTATATATCGTGCAACATTAAACATTAAACATTTAAAACATTAAATATCACATGCGAAATGTAGATTGAAACCATCCAAAACTTGAGTTTTAAAATTTTTTTGATTATATCATACATAACATTACTTCACATGACATGCCAATTATAGTTCAACTATCCAATAGAAACATTTAACATTATACCACATGTGCCAAATGTAGATTGAAATCATCAAAAACTTAAGTTTTAAAAACTTTTTGATTATGTATCGTGCAACATTAAAACATTAAACATTTAAAACATTAAATATCACATGCGAAATGTAGATTGAAACCATCCAAAACTTGAGTTTTAAAAACTTTTTGATTATATATCGTGCAACATTACTTCACATGCCATGCCAATTATAGTTCAACTATCCAATAGAAACATTTAACATTATACCACATCTACCAAATGTAGATTGAAACCATCCAAAAATTAAGTTTTAAAAACTTTTTGATTATATATCGTGTAACATTAAAACATTAAACATTTAAAACATTAAATATCACATGTGAAATGTAGATTGAAACCATCCAAAACTTGAGTTTTAAAAACTTTTTGATTATATCATACATAACATTACTTGACATTCCATGCCAATTATAGTTCAACTATCCAATAAAAACATTTAACATTATATCACATGCAAAATGTAGATTGAAACCATCCAAAACTTTTAACTTTTAATTTAACAAAAAATTATAGATCACAACATTACTTCGCATGCCAAATGTACTCCAAGCATCCAAAACTTAAATTTTAAAAACAAAACAAATTATAACACATCATTACATAGCATGCCAAATGTAGTTCAGAAGCAAAACAAAACTTAAATTTTAAGAACAAAACAAATTATAACACATCATTACATAACATGCCAAATGTAGTTCAGATGACAACATTAATTTATAGATGACAACATTACTAGTAGTTCAATTATCCAAAAAAGTTTTAAAAACCAAACAAATTATATAACAACATTACTTCACATTCACATGCTCAAAGTACTAAAACCATCCAAAAATTAACTTTTTGGAACAAAACAAATTATATTAACATTTTAATAAAATATGTCCAAAAATTGTAGATCTCACAAGTATCAAACAGTGTCAGGTTATATATATATATAACTTGATACAGTTTGATACTTGTGATATCTACAAGTGCATCTAGATAATATATAAAAAATAAAATTTAAGACCATCTAAATCTTGAAATCAAATCTACAAATCATGTCCATCAAATAGAGATGGATCTAGCGTCTTTCCTATTAGGGTCTCAATCCGCGCACTATCATGTGAAGCATGAGAAACCTACATACACAATGCACATGTACTTGAACATTAAAATTTGATGTTTTAAAAATGAGTGAGAATATATATAGAACTTCATGTAAAAAACAATTTAATATAACAAAAACATCGTGCAATACCTCACGAGGTTCCCTCTCCATTTGATGAACAAGTTCTTCCCCCGTAGGAACATATGCAACAGTAAACTATACAATATACATGTACAGTTATATATATATATTAAAAAATTTCAAATGAAAATGCACGTGTACATATATAAACTTATTTTCAATAATATTAAAAAAAAATTAGACAACTTGTTCAAATGGCGTGGATGTTCCTATCTCCGTCGCTAGAGTCTGTGGATTAAAGAAATCTTCTATAGGAACCTAAATTCAAAAAATTTAAAATAACTCAATATATATATATATATATATCTCAATTTTTAATGGAACTTTTTGAGGTGGAATATATATATATATATATATATATATATATAACTTAAACATAAATTTTAAAGTGAAAAATTGTCCATACTTGTGGCTCATCTCCTAAGGAAGTAGAAGGTACATCTCCCAAGGAAGAAGAAGGTACCACCATCCCAAAAACATCGAACAGAATCGGCATCTGTTAAAACATTTTATCATTATATATACATACATGTACATGTGTGCACAATTATTTATTTTAAAATATCACTTAAAAAACACTAACATTTGCCAACATATCTTGATGGTCAGACCCATTTGCATTGTTTGAACCAGAGGTCCTGAATGTGATATTAAAATTTTCGTCATGCATCATGCGTGACAACTGCAAATGGTGTTTTAACATATAATGATACATTTTTGTTAGATTAATGTACATACAAATAAATGTATACATGTACATATACATGTATTTATTACAAATTGTACACATGTATATGTATGTTAAAATAATTTCAAACCCTAAGGTCATTAACACATACTGTTCTCGTGCCCTCTTCCTCATGAAGAATTAGGTCTTGAAAACCATTGCGACAATTTTTTGCATATATTCAGAGATCTTCAACATTCATGTTGTCAATCTCTTCATTTGTACAATACACAAAATTGGCACGTGCATTTTCACGTGCTCTTTGTCGATTTAGACAAACATCGACTCCACCCAATCCGCTGTAAACATTGTTGATCATGACATCCCTTGCTTTTCGACTTATTTGAGAAGTCGCATCCATCTCTGACCACAGAGTTTTGACCCGAAAAGGTCAACTCACCAATGGCGGCTCAGGGCGAGGCAACTCCACATCTCTCTTAGCACCCTTACGGTCATACAATCAACCTTTCCCGGGACCAAAAAATTCTGACAGAAGGTTATTGTAGTTGGGTTTCATACCCAAAAAAAATTTTGCGTAAAACATTTGTGCAAAATAAACAGGAACTCGTCATTCCATGGGAGCCTTCCATAGGCCGCAAGGTGCCTATCATACAAATAGCGAGCTATACTTGGGTGCTTGAAATATTGCACCTTTAGCATTTTTCCTTTTGGCCCTTCCTTGAAATTAAACATTGACTTCGCCAAATCTTTTGTAACTCTTTCTTTTACATCTTCCCATCTATCTGGACCCATTACTGTTTCCTTTCTCTTTCTCATCACTTCTACAAATATATCAGTTGTTGGCCCAAGAGTTTTGTACACATTTACAATTTCGCCCAATGAATATGTAACTATTTCGAGGCTTTGTCGACTCTCAGCAGGTAGAGTCAAAGCCACGAGATCTCTCTGCAATTTTGCATGAAGTTTTTCACACCTTTGTAAGGTGCATTGCGCCATGTTTGTTTCCCATGGTATATCAGAAATGTTGACCGGATAAGTTGTGCTGGGTAGACAACCTTCTTCTTGAATGTAGAGTTCTACCCTGCGTCTATTTTGACCAATATTTGGAACATTTTCGGCCTCTATATCAATATATATAAATTTTCGTATATTAGAAAAAACGCATGTAAAAAAATTTGTAAAAATTCAATGAAAAAAATATTGAAATTGATGGCAACCTTGACGTGGTTGGTTAGCATCTTCTCCACCATGAAACTGTTGAGACCTAGAACGACCCTGCTGAGAACCAGACCTAAAACGACCCTGCTGAGAACTAGCACCACCAGCCGTTGATTGGCCTTCAAGGGAATAAATATCACCGCCTTCACGCAACCTGCTACCACTCATTGATGGCTCTCTAAGGGGATTTGAACCACCACCAACCTCTCGAGACGAGAGAGAAGCTTCATAAACAAATACGAATTTATAATCAATTGAAAAATACATTCATGTGTACATATAAATACATATACATGTTTATTGATTAAATTGCGTGAACCATACCATGACTGGGTGAACCATGGGCACACTCCATGGATGGAGTAGAGACCATTTTCTTCTTAGCTCCTAAAAATTAAAAAATGAAACTTATTAACAACTAATTTAACTCACAAAGTTAATAAAAAACAAATTCCATATGTACACACATGTATGGAAATTTAAGATTATATTTAAATACCGTGAAAATCTCTTGATCCTTGAACCCCCATATGGGATTTGGTTGATCTTCGTCATTCATCCTCCATGATATATATATCTATTGGTGGAAATTTACACAAAATAGATTTTAGAAAATCAATTTGTAATTTAGTGTACACAAATTATTTAGAACACAAATTTCAAAGCAATAATTGATGTGTGAAACTCAAAAAGAAATTATAAAAATGATAAGTTCACCAAATTGCGCTTTACATGGTGGGAGCACACTCGGTATAAAATTGAAAAAAACACATGGTCATTAAAAAAGAAGTGAAACTGCATTTAAACAAAAATTCATTGAAGTCCCCGCATTTTAATTTTATAAAAATGTGAAGTTCACCACTTGTTGCAAATGTGAAGTTCACCAAGTTGCGCTTTACATGGGGTGGTGGGAGAACACTTGGTATATAATTGAAAAAACACATGGTCATTAAAAAAGACGCATTTATAAGTACACAACACAAACATATCCAAGATATGTTACAATGTCCATCAATAAATTTTGAAGGAGAGCGTCTCAACACTAATTCATCTTTGAGAGATGAATCTTAAATTTTTGAAGAAGAGCATCTCAAAACCAATTCATCTTTGAGAGATGAATTTGCATTGACATTGCTTTGTATAATTATAATTCATCTTTGATAGATGAATCATGAATTGGCATTGCCCCACGCAATAGATCAACAGACATCTTATTTACATTTGTACAATGCCTTATACTAAAAAATTGAAATTGGCTAACAATATTGTTTGCTATTCCATGCAGTTATTTTAGCCTCTCCTTCTTAACTTGGCACATGCCATTCATTTGGTTGCACACAAATTCAGAAATGGTGAAAACTACAACTCCATTTGATCCATACTCCATCACTGTTCCAAAGGCTTCTATCAATCCAATATAATATGCCTCATTGTTTGTTGTTCTTCCTGGTATATTCATTTTCCTTTGGACGACTTTACTAGTCGCAATATTGGAAAGCACATATGTAATCACTGCTTTCCCTGGATTGGGATAGAAAAAAACTTCTATGCATAATTTCCGTTTTTCAACCATATTTAATGGTTTGATTATCCCTAAAAAAAAAAAAAAACAAATTCAATAACAATATATATATTAAATTGAAATTTATTGAAAATGCATGAGAGAAATGACACAAGATCATGAGGTAAATGACATGTGCATTGTTTATCTTAAAGTTTGACTTAAAAAGTTTATGTTAGAGTTCACATCTAAAATTAATGGGAGGAAGCCTTTAGTTTGTGGGAAAAATGACACATGTACACAATTTAACTTAAAGTGGTTGTGTTTTATGGATATTAGAGGAAGCATTTAGTTTGTGGGAGAAATGACACATGTACACAGTTTACCTTAAAGTGGTTGTGTTTTATGGATATTAAAATGAAGAACTTCTATTTAGATCCATTCCAGAGATTGACTGTAGGGAAATTTACTAGATATGTCACCTTTCATAAAAGATGAGATCCAAAGGCTACCTGGCCCTTTACAGACTCTGCCTATAGAACTTGCAGAAGTAAACACTAGACCTATCCCAATTTTACCGTGTGAAGGGTGTAGAGGACCCGTGGAATCACTCAAGGTTGTATTATTAAACCTTTGGTTTAATGATCTTCAACCTTTGGTTGTAGATCCTTCAACCTTTGGTTGTACTTTGAAGGTCCTTGACCTTCATCCTTCAACCGAAGGTTGCAAATCCTTCAAAGCCTCTTGTTAGAGAAGCATTTGAATATGTGAGAAACAAATTAGGAATATTTCTTGTAAATTATCTTGTTAGAGAACCATTTGAACATGTGAGAAACAAATTAGGGATATTTCTTGTAAATTATTGTCACTTATTTGACTTTAAAAAAAAAGCATATGAAATTGAGTGCAATATCTATGTGGTATATTACACAATATCTAAGGGGGAGAATACAATATATTTGACTTCAAAATAAGAGCCTTTGAAATTGAGTGCAATATCTATGTGGGACGGAATAGAAAGAGTAACAAAAACATATGATTGTGTTAATAATTTTAAGTAGTCAAGAAAGATAACAAAGGACCATCAAAATTGAGTGCAATATGTATATGATCAAGTGTCAATAATTTGAAGTAGTCAAGAACGATAACAAAGGACCATCAAAATTGAGTGCAATATCTAAATGATATCTATATGATCAAGTGTCAATAATTTGAAGTAAATAAAGATAACAAAGGACCATCAAAATTGTGTGCAATATCTATATGTTTGTGTCAATAATTTGATAATTTGAAGTAGTCAAGAAATATAACTAAGGACCATCAAAATTGAGTGCAATATCTATGTGGGAGAGTACACAATATCTAAGGGGGAGAATACAATATATTTGACTTCAAAAGAAGAGCCTATGAAATTGAGTGCAATATCTATGTGGGAGAGTACACAATATCTAAGGGGGAAAATAGATATAAGGAAGGAATAGAAAGAGTAACAAAAAACATATGATTGTGTCAATAATTTGAAGTAGTCAAGAAAGATAACAAACGACCATCAAAATTGAGTGCAATATCTATATGATCAATTGTCAATAATTTGAAGTAGCCAAGAAAGATAACAAAGGACCATAAAAATTGAGTGCAATAGCTATATGATATCTATATTCAATCCAGTGTCAATAATTTGAAGTAAATAAAGATAAAAAAGGACCATCAAAATTGAGTGCAATATCTATATGATTGTGTTAATAATTTGATAATTTTAAGTAGTCAAGAAAGATAACAAAGGACCATCAAAACTGAGTGCAATATCTATGTGGGAGAGTACACAATATCTAAGGGGGAGAATACAATATAAGGAAAGAATAAAAATAGTAACAAGAAGCATATGATTGTGTCAATAATTTTAAATAGTCAAGAAAGATAACAAAGGACCTTCATCAAAGCATTAATCATGAAAGAAAAGGTAATTCCACCAAGCCTAAAGGATCATGTCCTAATACATTAAATTATGTCTTAATACATTAAATTATGTTTGTTTTCTAGAAGCATTAATCATGAAGAGTCATGAGATCCACATTTCGACCATGTACTATTTTCAAGTTAAAGGAGCATGTCCTAATACATTATTATGTTTGGTTTCTAGAAGCATTAATCATGACTTTTCTTTGAGATCCACATTTCCATCATACTATTTGCAAGTTCACATTTCCATCATGCTATTTGCAAGTTCTATATGAAGATATGTAGTCTAATAACTAATTAGAAAGTTGTGATGTCCTAATACATTATTATGTTTGGTTTCCATCATACTATTTGCAAGTTCTATATGAAGATATGTAGTCTAATAACTATATAGTATAGCCCATATAACATACAGTATAGCCCATATAACATATAACGACCTTTGACAGTATGAGCAAAGAGTCAAAAAACAGAGAGGCCTCCCAGCAGAGTTCCACCTGTTCATCAAGGTAAGCAACATAATATCGGAAGTGAAACAATGGCACCACTAAACATATGTGAATTTAGATATTAAATTGATTTCTATTGCAAATGACATGTGCATGGTTTATCTTAAAGTTTGACTTAAAAATTTTATGGTAGAACTCACATCTAAAATTAATGGGAGGAAGCCTTTAGTTTCTGGGAGAAATGACGTGCATGTAAATAGTTTACCTTAAAGTGGTTATGTTTTATGGATATTAAAATGAAGAAATTCTATTTAGATCTATTCCAGAGATTGACTATAGGGGAATTTACTAGATATGTCACCTTCCATAAAAGATGAGATCCAGAGGCTACCTGGCCCTTTACAGACTTTGCCTATAAAACTTGTAGAAGTTGAGAAATTTACATTGACAAATTTACTTGTGAGAAATTTACATTGACAACATATAGAGATTCAACTAGGCTTGTGAAAAGTACAAGTGGACAATGTATAATTCTACTTAGAAGAGTCTTTAGTTTAATGGTTAAGCAAGAAAGAGTCGTTACTTTCTCTATCTAGAGTAGAAGTGGAATACATAGTAGTTACTTATTTTTGAGTGTTTTGGATGAAATGGGCTTTACAAGATATTAAGGTAAAAGCATATGATTGTGTCAATAATTTGAAGTAGTCAAGAAAGATATCAAAGGACCATCAAAATTGAGTGCAATATCTATATGATTAAGTGTCAATAATTTGAAGTAGTCAAGAAAGATAACAAAGGACCATCAAAATTGAGTGAAATATCTATATGATCAAGTGTCAATAATTTGAAGTAAAGAAAGACAACTAGAAGCAGAGCTTGTTCAGTGAGTGGTTGAACTAGGCCCAACTTTCGAATCATCTCCGAGGTCTACTTGGGACTCCTCTTTTGAAAAGACTCCTTCTCTTTGAATGAGGTCTATATGAAAGATCTAATTACCAGGTTATTTCTCTACATTGTGTGGCCTCAGCTGTGAGTTCTGATGTTTCAACTCACTTCATGCCAAATTACCGACTCCAAGCCCTTAAGGAGCTCTCTTCAACCTGCTCATGGCTAGATCGATTTCCAATATTTGGACTATTCCTAGCAAAGAGTATAGCCCACACGTGGACATAGGCATATATAGCAACAGAGTCAATAGGGGAAAGGACAGTTTCACCCGCGGGAGTAAATACATCTAAGAAAGCAGCAGGGGTCTTTCCCTTAGGGGGGTTGTTTTATTCCCTAAAGGTGTGCGCCAATGATGCAGCAGACCAAATTTCTAAAGCAGGTTTGCAACAAGATATGGGCTGTTGGAGGATAGAGGACAAGGACCAAGGCATGATCCGTGTGTCAGATTAGCCACTAGATGTATAACTTTATTTTGCTTTCTCCCTATTTTTATATCATAAAGTGTTTTGTTTTTTGGTTTGATATACATGCCCTAGACAGTTACTCTTACTTGCATTTATTTTTAGACTTATATTTTGTTGTTTATCCTGTCTGGGTTGTTTTCCTCTTTGAGGAGACCCGGTTTAACACAAAAAACTATTTTTGTTTTATGAACATATGGACATACTTTGTTTTCTGCATATGAACTGATCTATGGGTTGTTTTCCTCTTATAGAGGAGGCCAGTACACCAAATCAGTGGCTTATCTTCAGGCATTTTAATTTATCTCAATCTAAGTCCTAGATAAAAATGTGTTCCCATTGAAAGTTTTAGCATGTTAAAAGAGGCCATGTAATCACATTACCCAGGTGGCTTATGGGTGTGTAGATATAGATGTGGAGAAAGAAAAATAGATGGATGGATATATTTATAGAAAATTATATATATATATATATATATATATATATATGTTATAAAAAATATGTGTGAGCATAAAGATGTTGACTTCATAGTTAAAAATCGTACTTAAAGTTGAAATTACCAAAAGTTTGCTCCTGATCACAAATCACTATACCATAACAATGAGACAAAGAAAACCATAACCACTTATAATAGAGGGATAAGACATACTCGTGGTCACCTACTCCAAACCTAAAGACATAATAATGAAAAATAACATAAGGATGAAAAAACAACACACTTGTCATAATTGTCATAAACTTATATCTAGTTTAATATTTCTAGCTACATGGTATACAACAACACATGGTACAAAATAACACATTGATTAGTTCAAAGTTATATAAAGGTTAACATGGCTAACTCGTAAGGTATAAGTTCAAGTTCAAAGTTATATTAAGGTATTTCAATTATATATGCTATAAAAAATATGTGTGAGCATAAAGATGTTAACTTCTTAGTTAAAAATCAAAATTTTAAAGTTGAAATTACAAAAAAGTTTGCTCTTGATCACAAATCCCTATACCATAACAATGAGACAAAGAAAACCATAACCCACTTATAATAGAGGGATAAAGGGACTCATGTCACCTACTCTAAACCTAAATACATAACAATGAAAAAGAACATAAGGATGAAAAAACAATACACTTGTCATAATTGTCAAGCAAACCATAACCCACTTATAATAGAGGGATAAAGGGACTAGTGTCACCCACTCCAAACCTAAAGACATAGTAATGAAAAAGAACATAAGGATGAAAAAACAATACACTTGTCATACTTGTCATAAACTTATATCTAGTTTAATATTTCTAGCTACATGGTACACAATAACACATGGTACAAAATAACACATTAATTTGTTCAGGTTATATTAACATTAACATGGCTAACTCGAAGGTATGTTCAGTTGATTATTTCAAAGTTATACTAAGGTGCACGAAGGTATAAGATCATAGATTTCATGGCTAACTCAACCAAGCAATTTTGTTTCAACATTGTAGCAATAGAATTCAATATTTTTTAACGACGTCAATATTCAATATGGAAATAATGCTCATACAATTGAAAAGAGCTACTCAATCTGACCTGTTTCACTGTACATGAATAAACATATATTCATATATTATTGTATGATGTATGTATTTCATAGAGAAATTTTGTAGATCAATATTTTCAATGAACTTTCCACCCATCAAAGGTTCTCTTTATTTCCCAACACTTCTTAATAGGAGTAGATAATAACAGCAAGGTTCATATATGATTACGTGGCATGTCAAATTACCAAAATTGGGCTATGTTACATTGCAAGTAATTAAAAACACAAATGGGAGCGGGTAAGAAAATGAAGCTAGTAATTATTAATTTTATTACAAGGTTGGCTAAGATCTAAAGATTGAAAGTAATTTTTAAATAATTTATATTTTAGAAGTTATACAACAATTAGAAAAAAATCTCCAGCAACGCTCCAATACCTAATAAATTAATCTAATTGTATAAAAATTGGTATAACTTAGAAATTTAAGTGGACTCTCTCAATTTGACAGTAGGGATGAGTTTAAACATGGGCTACAAAATTATTATATTGAAAAATCAAAATCAAATAAATCTCTTACATTCAAAATCAAAATTATTACATAAACATTGGGGCACAAAACTCTGCTACAAAAAATTCAGACAAAGAATATGCTGGGCTGCAAAAATCTGCATTCTGCTAATTTGATCTCATTCAAATTTGCGTATTGAAAAATAATCATCTATATACTGATAATTTGGTGTTTATTCAAATCTCTATGTTACAAAAGAATCATATAATATAGAATATAGAAACTTGGCTGGATGAGAATGGCCTACTTGTAAAACCAATCCAAAAAAAATCACATTAAAGGAAACGGTTGATGGTATCATATTCGACTAGACACACATCAAAAAGTAAAATTGAAGACTAAATGCGAAACCTATAATATGAAGTCCGGCCAGATTGAATTAAGAAGTGTTAAATACCGAGACCTTTGCTAACACAGAACACATTGCATTACAGAACACATTACAAAACACATTGCATTACGAATTTTTCCCTTGTGAAAAATAGAGGAGGAGCAGGAGGAGAAATACCTGGTAATTTGCTCGCGTGAAGTCGCCGCAGATAATCACCAACAGCGCGGATGGAAGCAGCCCTAGACCAGTAGCAACATAGACACAAAAAACGTGCGAACAAACAGACACAGAAACACAAGAACAACAAACCCCCGTGGGCGATATATTTATAAGAATGTCTTTATCCGAACTTTTTGTTGGCCGGTTTTCCCATTCTAAAAATTCTATTTGCCCATGCTGTCAGTGTGTCGTCAATCTAAACGGAAGCATGAGTTCGGCCGAACTTTCTCGTAAAAGTTCGACCGAACTATTGCGGAAAAAAAAATTTCCGCCCTCGATTCTCACAAAAGTGTAACCCAGCTTCACATATCCGCATGGAAGCAAATGAGAAAAACAAGTTTCTTAATTCTAAAAAAAGCATGCGTTAGAATAAATTAGAATAAGTGACAGAACAGAAACAATCTTAGAAGTGAAAAAGGTGATTTCCAAGAGAAATCTAATGACACAGCTTGAGGATAAGTGTCAAAATATGGAACTTGCAGTGAACAGATTTATGAATAATTTTGATGTTTTGAGACAAAAAAGTCTTCCTAATCCATTAGTGATCAATGACAGACTAATGAGGCATGACTATTATGACAAAAGATTAGAGAAGTGGCTAAAGAAAATTCCAACAATTCCTCATTAAAAGGAATTCCTACAAGCAAAGTACTTTTTCAAATATTTGAAAATATATTTTACCTCCAACATGAGGTAAATCATCTTTTTGTAAACAAGCCTACATTTCCCAAGTACACTAAAGTAGATGGGATTTACATAAGGATGGTAAAGATCAATCTTCCAGATGAAGAGGCGTGGGAAAAATTGTATGATTTACTTTGACAGGTAAGAGTAAAAGCAGGTAAGAGAGAGACATGGTTAAAGGTGAAAACAGAGCATGAAGACAAAGCAATAACGTAAAAGAAGAATTCATAGGTTACAGATAAAAGACAGAGTTTAAAGATGAAGACAAATGATGAAAAGCACCGTAAAATATAGTTAACAGGTAAAAGGCAGTCGGCGTGAAAGCAATAGACAGAGAGATAAGACAACAACATATCAGAGAAACAAACAACCAAATCCAATAAACAGGGACAAATTGCATTTAGTTACATAGGTGTCTCTATCTTCTTGCATGAAGATATTTTATTTTCCTTGAATAAATCCTGATTATTTAACAATATATTTTGTATTACGTTCTGTATAAATACTTTAGCAATTCGAAGTATTGGGTGTGGATTCCTGAACATTTCTATAGTTGTAATTGATCTAAATACCTGAGGGTTTATTGTACCATTTTCAAGTTCACAGACAGGACAAGTAATAAAGACATTGCATTACAGGATTCATGTGTTGAGCTACTTCAGTGAAGTATATTTCAACTTTTCATTGTTATTTTCTTAAGTATTCCATAAACTTACATGTTTTTTCCAAATTTAAATGTTATAATAGGAATATTATCGCAGAATTTGTTTAAATAGACTTTGTTCTCAACTGTGTTCATTTTAATGTTTTCCTCTATTATCTGGATCTGAGAATCCTTAATTTCTCTCCCATCCCGATTGACCTCTTTCAACTTATTTCATCATCTAGTTTAAGGAATCATTAACTGCTCCTTGATACCAATTGAAAACCACTTCACCATTCAGCCTTTAAGATCTGTTTTTTCTCAGCTACCCTGCCTTGTAAACACTTCCTTTAGAACTTGATTCTGTCTTTTTTTCTTGATACATTGACTCCATAGCCCAATGGAAAAGTAGAAAACACAACTATCCATCTAAATCAATAATTCCACCAACAAATCAAAATCAAACCCAATCAATCTTTCATAACTAGCCTAAAATCAATTAAAACAACAAAGTTAAATCATTAAGAGAGAGCCCTCTCTGAGCATTAGGAAGGCTAGATACTAATCTCCAAAAGCGGTTGATAGTTACCTCTAATATTTCTTTAACACACATAACAACCCTGGAAAATTTTGGAGAGATAACACCTCCATCCCCTCCTGTTTTCTACTCATTTTCAACTATTGCACCCACGTTTTCCCCTAATAGCACTTAAACCCTTTAGCCGCCTTATTCCTTTGTTTTTATTATTCAAAGGTCCCTTTACCTTCTTAGCGCTAAATGCTTGAAAAAACCAACAAAACCCATCTTCCGCCTTTCGTAATCGAAATCCCCACTACCGTACTTTGCATTTCAAACTTTGCATTTTTTACATCGTTCCCGTTAACACTTACTGCTCTTCTCACCGATCGCGATATTATGACATCACATCTCGTAGATCACAACCTTTTTCCCATTTCCTTTTCCACTTACCGTAATTCCCACATTGCAATTGCACTTCACAACTCTTTTCTCTTTTCTTTAAGACTTATCGCTCATAACTTCCATCTTGCGATATTGCAAATTGCACCATTCCCCTATTTCCTTTACACTTACTGCTCGTTCTGCCAATTGCGATATCGGCCCTGCCTCCACGTCACCACTCTGTATCGTACATCAAAAATCGTGTTTCTTGTTTCTTTCCTTAATGCTTACCGCTCCAATTTTGCGAAATTGTGATTGCGATATCGCATATTGCAACTGTTGCCTCTATCACATCTCCTCCATCGTATATTTCCATTCATTTCCGCAATCATAATTTCTCATATCGCAACTATTGCCTCCATAGTATATTTCCATTCATTTCCACTCTAATAGCCATTTCTGCCATATTATAAGGTTTTATAAGTTTTTAACCCCTGCTTTCCATTTCTAAGCCTTGTGTCATGCACTAAGCCCTCAATTCACCACTTTAGCCCTTTTCTTCCCTCCAAGTTACAAATCAATCCCTTTTCATGTAGAATTAAGTCATGGATAGTTTAGTTGCATGTATAGAAGCAAGTTAGATAGACTATAGGACAAGTAGAGTGCATTTAGCTAATTAGCTAAGTGTGGTTTAGAATTAGTTTCCTTTCTGCCATTTATTTTCAACAAGTTAAATTAATTCCCTTCTTGTCATTTCCTTTCTGCAAATTAAATTAGTTTCATTCTTGTATTTCATTTCATAAATTTAGTTTAGTTTCCTTTCTATCATTCCCTTCCAACAATTTACTCTCCAGTTGTTCAAGAAATAACACACTTTTAGAAAGCATAAGAGGATGACATGAACAGATGTGTATATAGCATTGTCACCTCAAAGTTTGTACGAACCCCAAGTTGATAAAGTAAACTAGGGTAGCCCCTGGGAGTTGTAGCACTATTGGTGCAATACCATGGCTCACCACTTTTTGGCGTCGTTGTAAGGGAGGTGTCTAGTAGATGTTTTGATTTTTTTTTAGCATTCTTTTATGCTTTCCTTTCCTTTCGTGTCATTTCAGAAATATTGAAAAAAATACAAAAAGATCTGATTTTCATGCCTCGTAGGACTAAGAATACCCAAAGACAAATCTTACCTAATACCCCCACATCACCTCCTAACCACCCTTCACTCTTCCTCAGTGGCAGTGAGATCGAACCCCCTACAGGAGAGCCTTATGAATATTTTGAGGATCCTATTGGGGAAGATGAGGAAGACCTTGTTTCAAATGAGGGACCTACTTCACCTATCTTAACCATGGCTGGGATCCAAAGAGAATTTCCCATAAGAGAGGCAGATGGGGAAAATAAGATGAAAAACATTAGCCCCTAAGCTCTTCCACACGTCCATGGACTTACCTCTAATGACCCTGACACATTCATGTTTGAATTTGTTGTTTTTTGCAGGACTTATGACTACACCTTTGATGATTAGAAGTTGAAGCTATTCCTATCCACCTTTAAGGATGTAACATTGCGCTGGTTCATGGGTATGCCTAGAGATAACATAACTACCTGGGCATTTATGGAAGAGAAATTTAGCAAAAAGTACAAAGACTATTGTAGGCCCAAGGAAACTAAGGATGAGATATTTAGGATGAATCTAGGGCCTGATGAATCCTTAGAGGATTATAAAGAGAGGTTTAAGTTGAACTATAAGAGAGCCAACTACACTCTTGATCCTGACTCACTTAAACTTGTACTTCTTCGAGGGATCAGTGAAGAGATGATAGAAACCTTTAATATGTTATCAAAAGGAGATATTTACCAACAAAGCTCTGAAACAATCAAAATTATCTTCCGTAACTATTCTAGGGCATCTAGGAATAAGGGAAGAGCTATACAAAGTACATCCAATACCCCTTCTTCTTCCACCGTCATAAAACATGAGATTGGAAACATGCTAGAGGACTTCAAGAGTGACAGGTTGCACAAATTTTCTTTGCAAATGGACACAATGCAGGTCAAAATGAAGAAAGAGGAAGCAGAGAGAGCCCTGGCCATATTTTGTCCTAGATATACCAGGAAGCACCCAAGAAATGAATGTCCATGAAATTTCATAGAGGCGTGCCTAGTCTGTGAAGAAAATCATGCCATAGACAAGTGTCCCTCCTTACCTGGACTTAAAGTTGTATATCAAGGTGGGGAAACAATGCCAGAGCAACTCTGTTTCATCAACTAGAGAAGGCCTCGAGGGCCTCGACCATATCAACAAGGTATGCAAGGTGCACCTTACTCTTACTATTACAACAATCAGAGTGCACCCATGCAACCTTGGTACACCCCCACTCCTCCATCCTGGTCTACACCTCCTACTTGGCCTTCCAACCCTTCATATCATCCTCAGCCAGTAAACCAACCATTTTAGCAGTATGTTCCACAACAACCTTAGTGGGGCAATCCATTCCAAGGGTAGAGGTCTCAATAAAATCAACTAACTGCTTTAATATTGCATCCACCCCAACCTCAACCTCAACTTACTCATGCTGCTCCACCTAGGCTACATATACCTGCACAACCCAATCTGAACCCGAACAACAAACAGGCACAACAAGCTCCCAATGGAAAAACATCCCATCCAACTTATGATGTGGAGATATAGGAGGTTAATCTCAGGTCAGGATGAGTACTCCCAGACAACCATCCCCCATCTCCACCTGTAGAGGTTGAGGAGGAAAAGGAAGAAAATAACACTCAGATCCAACAACCTCCTTTTTCCTGAGTGCTTGATCCACCCTAGTCAGCACATCCCATAAGAGACCGAACTCCTAGGAGAATTGAAAAAATTGTGTGTAAAGATACCAATTCTCTAGGCCATTAGGTATGCCCCTATATATAATAGGTTCATAAAAGGAAAGTGCTTCAAGAAGTCTGGGAGAAGGAAGAGAGATACTCCCACCATCAATGTGGTAGGGAAACTTTCTGACCTGATGCTATGGAAGGTGATATTTCCAAAATACTTAGACCCTGGTATTCTAGTTGTTGATGTGCATATAGATGGTGTCATAGTCCCCAACGCTCTAATTGATCTAGGGGCTTCCATCAATATCATGACCAAGGAAACTATGTTGAAACTTAATCTCCAAGGGACTTTGAGGAAAACAACAATAGTTCTACAACTTGCAGATCGGTCCACAGTAACTCTGGAAGGAATTGTTGAAGATGTTATGGTTACCATTGACTCTTGGGAGAATCCTACAGATTCCCTGGTCCTACAACCAAAAAAAACAGAGTTTAATGGCTATCCTCTCATCTCAGGGAGACCTTGGTTAGCCACTACAGATGCTTATATTAGTTGTTGGTTCAGAAATATGACTATAAAAAATGGGCCTTTGTCTAAACAACTAGTGTTATATCCTCCAGACTAGCCTTCCATTGTTTATGATCTCCCTATATGGTTGGAGGATGGAGAATATGAGTTATATAATACTGCCCCTACTACCATAAATGCTATGCTTAGAGGGGGACAGCTTAATGAAGATGAAATCATCGACCATGCCATTCAAAACCAGTCCTCCACTAACACTCCTCTCAAAACGTTAGTCAAAGAGTTTGAAAGAAAAACTTGGATGGAAGTTCACTCAGTTGAGGCAACCTTTGAAACCACCAAGGCTATTTAGTTTGGCCCATCCAGATCTCTGAAAATCAACCCAAACCTCTCGAATGAAGAAGAGAAGCATCCATGCCAACTTTTTGAAGAAAATCTTGAAGCATTTTCTTGGGATACAAGGACATGAAAGGGGTGCATCCTTCAGTATGTAGGAATCAAATTTACATCAAAGAAGGATGCAAGCCTGTAAGACAACCCCAAAGAAGGATGAACCCGTCTCTAAAGGATATATTCAAAGAAGAGTTGCAAAAAATATTGGATGCAGGGTTCATATATCTTATATCCGACATTGAGTGGGTATCTCCTCTTCTCCTAGTCCCAAAGAATAATGGGAAGTGGAGAGTTTGTGTTGACTATCGAGAACTTAACAAAGCCACCAAGAAAGACCATTTCCCTTTTCCCTTTATAGACCAAGTCTTGGATGGCCTTGTAGGGAAGAAGTTATTTTCCTTCTTAGATGCGTTCAATGGGTACAATCAGATTCAAATCAGCCATGAAGACCAGGATAAGACTACTTTCACCCACCCTTGGGGTACCTTTGTGTTGGCTCGAGGGGTCGTGGCCCAGGTTCAGTGTGCAAGGTTTGAAAAAAAACCCCTATACTACTGGCCCCAGTAGTATGGGTGGGTGCTAGAACCAGGTTTCTGCACCCTGAGAAAGGATGGGTAAAGCAAGCACAACTGCACTAGGTCCTGTAATCCCCAATTACCTTATTTTGCGCAGGGTTAATTAAGTCTCTATTTGTATCCACATGCACTAGATCTATAGTTATATGATTGTTATTATATCAACACAGTAGTACATAAACAGAACATAACGGATCTAGATCCAAGAACACAGTATACAGATATTTTGCAGCTTAAGGACATAAAACGCACAATACAACAACTAATAGTAATTCACATAACAATACTCACAGATTTAGTTCTCTAAAAATCTTTCACATTCATTCATTCATCAGTTCTTCCTTACAATTCCCTTCCCAACCTGCGCACACAGCAGCAGGGTCCGCACACAACTGGACTTGGATCTCCGCAAACATAGCTAGCAGGAGTTCATTCCCCAAAACCCAAACAGATAGCTTAAATCACAATTCACATCAATAGCCCATCATTTCCTATCATTTACAATACAAAATGCATCTCTATTTATAACAATCTAACCTCGACTTTCCTATGGTCCGCAACCCATGGTTTTCGGACCCCTAGTTTACCCTTTTACCCAATATAACACTTTTGGGGCTTTGACCCACCCCAAAACCCCTCAGTATATTAAATATAATAAAAAATATAAAAAATTGACTAGTTTCGAAGCTTGTTAGGAGACCTTGTTCCAACAATCCCGTAACACAATCTTGTGACTCGTCCCGAGTCACTGCAGTGGTGCAGCTTCGATTTGTGTGTGCAAGGTAGCTAGAGTGCGGAGGAGCGGTGGGAGCACTTCCTTACTCTGGGCTGCAACTTATTGTGCCATGTTGACTAGTGTGAGGGAGGCAGGGCCATATAAGGCTGCAGTGACCCATTCCAACAACCGATGGAGGCACGCAATGGAAGACTGAGTGTCTTTAGTGAGCTGAAGAGCGATGCCAGCCCATGGTTGCAACCGTTTTCAAATGACATGCTTGTTGTGGCAAAGGTTCTCAATCATGTCCAAGATGGCTAGACGCTGCGAGGAGATGGTGGAGGGTGAGGAGGCTTCGACTTGGTCCAGAGAAACTTCCACCTGTTGTAATTCCGTCTGGATATGCTGAAGCTTGGAATGGTGTCGCATTGCCGTCCATAGTTGTGTAGCTGTTTCGACCAATTATGCGCCCTGCGTCAGCTGCTCTTGAATAATATGTGGTTCCTCTGTGACCACTGCAATCCGTTGGTCCCGTAATTCCTGAGGTATGTCATACTGATGTTGCCTGGCTTGGTCACGGTGGCGAAATTTGCACAACACTCTGATGTTTAGTCCTTGTAGCTCTGTGCGAGATAGTTGTGCTAAATCGAGTTGGATGTCCCCATTAGTTGGATCGGGGGTGTTAACTAGGGCACTGTGAGGGAGTGAACACACATTGCTTTTGCTAGATAGTATTCTGGAGTTGCGGAGAAGCCACAGCTTGTCCCTGTATCGCAGCGTTCCTTCTGTGCATGGTTCGCGGACAATCATTTTTGTCGGGATCTAGTGCTCACCCTTGTGGCTACACTCAGCATTCCCAGGCTCTCTGGTTGGGTCCATCCTAGCAACAAAAAAGCAGGCGACCCAGAGAATGTTAATGAGGAAAAAACCCAGTATGCAGATAGCATAAACATGTTGTAGGGTGCATAAATAGCCTGGTGTGTAATTATCTAGCCATCCGCACACCATCCGGAGCTATTTAATGGTGGAGTAGCCCATTCGTGAGACTAACCATCAATCAGGTAGATCAATCTTACCATAAATGGCTGCATTGATGATCTGTCATTGATTGAACGTACTTATAAGATCATTTTTTTATTAAATCGAGATGTGCTGATGGTCATCCTGCGTGCCTGAGGTCGTTTCCACAGAATTTCAGACCATGGATGATGCTTGTATGTCGTTCGTGTACCCTTAATGAAGGTCATCACATAGTGTGTCTGAAATTTGGCCATCAGTCTTTTCGAGCCATGCGCTTCACCCTTGCTCGGAATGTCCTTGCACTAGAGGGCTGCGTCACATGCCCCCGTGCCATTTATTACTTGAGGCGTCCGCAAATTCTTCAAATTACATGTGGGTATGGGTAGGTCTGTATCCCAATGCATGCCTATGTTAGCGGTACCCCAGCAAGCCTATCCGTGCAAGGCTTGATCGCACCCTTGAGTGTTGTATGTCAAAAAGTGTTCACGTAGGTCGACTGACCTCGGAGTCCATCGGGCAACTGGGGTCCCTATGCGTAGGATCACCCTTCTCTAATACTTCTCCTGAGTGAAGAATACTGGTCCTTGTGTAGGTGCTCCGCGTAGTGTTAGTGATAGTACCCCTAGCCTACGTTCCGTGGGAAACTTAGGTTGAAACATCTTCTGACTATCATCTACATCTTCCTGGCAGGGCAGTTTCCTTTCCATGGTAGAGATGCGCCAAAAAAACCTGACGGTCTGAAGACATCGGAGCGTCAAAACTTCATGCAATCGGCCTTGCCAATTTTCCAGCTTCTCATCAGATTCAAAAAAACATTCTTTTTCCTTTTCCCAGCAGAGCATTCCTTCATCCATGGGGTTAACCTGATCTTCATCCTACGCAGTTAATTTATAAATGTGATCTAATTCCTCCTCCTCATAGGCTGGCTATGTATACCGCGCACCTTCTGCTGGATCTAGTGGTACTATGACATGCGTACCTTTTATTTCAAACACCATGCTGCACTTCTTTATATTAATGACACCCCCCACGTCAATTGCCCAGTCTATTCCAAGGAGCACAGGGTAGGGATCCGCATCTTCCACAATTTCTATGACGTCAAAGTCAGCTAGGACCCTTACCCCTGTGCTGTCAACCAGGACTTTTGGTAACCTCCCTAGAGGGATGATTTTTTGTTGATTGGCCATTCACAGCTGGATGGTAGACCATTCTAATTCAGGTTCTCCCATTCGTTACCATGTCTTCTTTGGTAATACATTCTCATCTAATCCTAGATCTAAGATAACCTGATCCATCTTGTAGTCACCAATATGTGCAGTCAATCGCATCTCTCTTCCGGTGTGCTTCTTATAGCTATATAGTTTGTGTACATCCTTGATTTCAGGGATCAAATTGGTCCAAAATGTACAGGTATTCAGTAGTGCTTGGAGATTTCCTACAGCCTGTGGATTTTGCAGTAGCTTCAGACATGCCTTTAAAAAGGTCTCAACCCCTTCCTCTATTTGAGGTTGTGTTGGCGGCTGCGTGGGGATTGTCAGTGGTGTTTGTTCTTTGAAAGGCACTTCTTCCCGAGAGGCAAGCACCTCTTTTGCTCCCTGGGTGACCAGCCCATTGCGTGTCATGACTTTTACACATGGATCCATCTTTCTTAGCTCAGATTTAACTCTTTGTACGTTCTGCGTAGGGGTGGGCTGCTTTTCCTGCATATTGGCTATTAAAATTGGGCAATCCTCTACCTCATTGTCCAGCTGCCTACAATATTTGCATGATGGCCTAGTGGGATTTGGGAATTCTCTGGAAAAGTGACCTATTTCCCCACAGTTATAAAAGACTAGCTACCCATGCCCTCATCCTACGCTTCCTTCCCGACCTCCTTTGCCTTGGGCCGGTGATCCTCCAAAGTGTACAAAAAGTATTGGTGATGCAGGATCCGATTGTACCCTATACAAGTTCCCATGATCCATCATTAAATCATAAGTATGACAATCTTTCTCATCATGTCCCACTGATCGAAAGAATCGGCACCATTGTTGCTTTAGTTCTAGGACATACGCACCTAGCCGAGGGCAATGGTTCGTATCATGTAGTCCTGTTACCTAACAATCATCACACCATAGTGCAGGTCCTCTTGAACCTGGTCATAATAGGACGGATTCCCTACTTACCCCTAGGCATACCAGACTAGGTCCTCCTGCTTGCATATAATCCATTAACAGAGGGCATTAATCCTTCATATGGCCAGACACTCGGCATCGTATGCACCAGAGATCTGCGTAACCGTCCTTTCCTCGCTCTTTTCGAAGGTTCTGTATCTCCATGTGCATAGCCCCAAGTTGTTCCTGGATTTGTTGTACTCCTGCAGATGTATCTTCTCAGGGGGAAACCTTTAGTTTCATAGCGACTTCCACAGCCTTCTCCTGTGACTCAAAGGTTTGATGACTCATTGGTGTGCATAGGTGAGTTAACAACATAACGATGAACCATTTCGTATGTTGTCTATCATCATATTCAAACCCTCATTCCTGGATTTCTTTCTTCAGTCGTTGATCAGCCTCCCATACTAATTCAGATGCACCTTGTTTGAAGTCCTTTACTTCTGCTACCAACTGGGAATAAGATTTCAGCTTCCTGAACTGGTGCTTCGAAGCATCCTTGATATCTTGAATAGATGCACTCCCATTTTGGGCAATATACCTCATATACCAGTCCAGAGCCCTGTCCTCGAAGGCCAAAGAAAGATGTGCCCTTTTTACCTTATCACTCGCCACATTTTGCGCAGTCCATACAGAGTCTACAATGAACCAAAACTAGTCCATATCTTCATCTCCTACCCCCCTGAAGGTAGGTAGTTTCAGATGCGCATCCATATCACTGTCTAGGGAGGGTGGCAATATAGGCGAATTCTTACCTTTTCGCGATCTAGGTGGCGATGTGGCTGGGGGATCTTGCTCAGGTGGTTCCTGCAACCGATTGTAGGCAGATCTCCCTCCGTCAAGATTGGTTTGATAGTATTTACCACTGCGTGTTGCGCTCCCGTCTAGATCGGAGGTTATTCATTCAGTATGACTACACAAAATACTCTTTTCGCACAGTAATTTCATGATCAACAACGGTAACGTCCTCATAAATTTTCCCCAGAACCCTTTGAAGAATTGTCATTCGGCCTCAGAGTATGATACAAACTGATCAATGGAAAATTCTGTCACAAATCCTCCCAGCACACTATCCACCCAGTGATCCACCATAAGTGTGATAGTATTATCAGTTCTTTCCAACTACTCGAGCAGCTCTGGGGTCCACTGAGTGACTCGCTCGTCCTTCCAGCACTTCTGGAATTCCACAAGTCTGGCCAGCCACTCATGGAGTTCAATCGCAAAGGTTACAAAGAATATTTTGTAGCTTTAAGTAAGAATTTACCTATTTTTCCACCTTTCCGCCGTTAACTTCTCGTTGCGGTTTTATTTTACTGCGAACTCCTGGATCTGTCTTTCGAACCAGTCTTCGATCTCTTTTCTTTCAGGTTTCTAGTATTCTCTTGTCATTACCCAATTCCTCTCTCAGACTTCTTCCGGTCATGACAACGGAACCATTTGTTGGCTCGAGGGGTCCTGACCCAGGTTTGGAGTGCAAGGTTTGCCAACGAACCCCTATACTACTGGCCCTTTCGATAGTGACCTTCTTTCATAGGTCAAAGTCTCACCCGAAGTAGTATGGGTGGGTGCTGGAACTAGGTTTTCGCACCTTGAGAAAGGATGGGTAAAGCAAGCAGAGCTGCACTAGGTCCTATAATCCCTGATTACCTTGTTCTGTGCAAGGTTAATTAAGTCTCTATTCGCATCCACGTGCACTAGATCTATAGTTATATGCTTGTTATTATATCAAAACAACAGTAAATAAACAGAACATAACAGATCTAGATCCAAGAACACAATATACAGATCTTTCGCAGCTTAAGGAAATAAAACACACAATACAACAATTAACAGTAATTCACATAACAGTACTCACAGATTCAGTTCTCTAACAATCTTTCGCATTCATTCATTCATCAGTTCTTCATTACAATTCCCTTCCCAATCTGCGCACACAACAGCAGGGTCTGCACACAGTTGGACTTGGATCTCCACGCACACAGCCAACAGGAGTTTGTTCCCCAAAACCCAAACAGATAGCTTAAATCAAAATTCACATCAATAGCCCATCATTTCCTATCCTTTACAATACAAAATGCATCTCTATTTATAACAATCTGGCCTCGAATTTCCTATGGTCCGCAACCCATGGTTTTTGGACCCCTAGTTTACCCTTTTACCCAATACAATGCTTTCGGGGCTTTGAACCACCCCAAAACCCCTCCGCTAGATTAAATATAATCAAAAATATAAAAAATGGACCATTTTCTCAGCTTGTTAGGAGACCCTGTTGCAACACTTTGCTTATAGATTCCTACCCTTTGGGTTATGCAATGCCCTAGCCACCTTCAAAGGGGTCATCCTGAGCATCTTTTCTGAGTTAGTCCATGACTTTGTCGAAATCTACATGGATTATTTCACACCATATGGAGATGGCTTCGAGGAATATATCTCCAATTTTGGTAAAGTACTAAGAACGTGCATTGAGATGCATCTCTCCTTGAGCCTAGAAAAGTGTGAATTCCTGAAGAAAGAGGGGTTTGTATTAGAACACTCTGTATCCCAAGCAGGAATACAGGTAGACCCGAAAAAAATCACTATCATCAAAAGGGTACATGCTCCTCAAAAGAAAAATATGTCAGGAGTTTCCTAGGCTTAGTTGGTTACTATAGAGGGTTCATCAAAGATTTCAGTAAGATGGCTTCTCCATTATTTGGGTTATTGGCCAAGGATTCTGATTTTATTTGGTCCAGCCCTTGGCAAGAGGCTTTCGAGCTCATTAAGAACCAGCTGACTACTGCCCCCATCCTCTGAGGTCCAAATTGGACACTCCCTTTCAACATCCACACTGACGCATCTGAAAAAGCTATAGGGGCAGCATTAGGACAATTAGAGGACAAAATCCCTTATGCCATTTATTTCATCAACGGGAATTTTTCAAAGGCCGAGCTGAATTATATTATTACTGAGAAGGAGATTTTAACCATTGTCCATGCATTAAAAAAAATCATGCATTATGTCAGTGGATATCAGACGTTTGTCCACACTGACCATGAAACGATCAAGTATTTAATGAACAAACCAGATGTAAATTCTAGGATAATTATATGGTTGTTACTTTTGCAGAAATTTGATTTGACTATTGTTGATAAACTTGGGAAGGAAAATGTTGTTGCATATTTTTTGTCCAGGTTATTTCACCCTACAGGTGAAGAAGGCATGGTGTATGACCAACTATAAGATGAAAACCTCTTTTCCATATCATCACTATCACCATGGTTTGTTGATATAGCCAACTAATTGGTTGCTGGAAAACTCCATCCTAATATTTCATTTAGGGAGAGGAAAAGAATCATCAGAAAAAGCGCCCCTTTCACATGGATTGGGGGAAATATTTTCAAGATAGGCCCTGATGAAATCCTAAGGAGATTTGCGAGGGAGGAAAAAGTTTTTGATATCCTCTCTGAATGTCATGATAGCCCATGTGGAGGCCACTTTGGTGCAGAGAGAAATTCTTAAAAAAAATTGCAGGCAGGATACTATTGGCCTACCCTTCACCAAGATTCCAAAAGATACACCAACAGGTGTGACTAGTGCCAAAGGATGGGGAAACCCACACAAAGGTATGAAATGCCTTTACACCCTCGGGTGTCTCTTGAGCCATTTGATAAGTGGGGCATGGAATTTTTTGGACCTATCAATCCACC
Source organism: Pinus albicaulis (assembly GCA_034641835.2). Lineage (NCBI taxonomy): Eukaryota > Viridiplantae > Streptophyta > Pinopsida > Pinales > Pinaceae > Pinus > Pinus albicaulis. The sequence continues at coordinate 1,453,882,065 of CM076577.1, read as the reverse complement.
ATCCAGACAAAATAAGTATATCATAATTTGCACTGATTACCTGACAAAGTGGGTTGAAGCAAAAGAAGTGAAGGTAGCAACCGAGGAGAAATTAGTAGAATTTATGAGGGAGAATGTATTTTAAAAATTTGGATACCCCAAAGAAATAGTCACTGATCAGGGAGCACAATTCACCTCTCACCTCATTGAGAATATTTTGAAGAAGCACAAGATTAAGAATAGAACTTATACTTCTTATCACCCTCAGGAAAATGGCCAAGTAGAAGTAACTAACAGAGATTTAGAGAGTATCCTCACCAAGTTTGTGAGCAGTAGTAGAAAATATTGGACAGACAGATTGGTAGAAGCTATTTGGGCCTACAACACTACTTGGAAGACAAAAACATGATTCACTCCTTATGAATTACTCTATGGTAAGAAGGCTCTACTTTCAGTTGAGTTTGAATTCAATACTTTAAGAATGGCAGCTGAATTAAATTCGGATCTATCAAATGCCCAAAAAGAGAGGTTGTTGCAACTAAATGGATTGGATGAGTTCAGAACGCAAGCACTTCTTCACACAGAGGTAGTTCAACTACAAAGGAAGGTATGGCATGACAATAACATCAAAGAAAATACCTTCCAAGAAGGAGTTTGGGCGATGTTGTATGGTTCAAGGTTTAAAGATTTTAAAGGCAAGTTGATGACAAGATTGTTAGGACCTTACACAGTGGAAAAATGTTTTGATAATGGCGCAGTTCAAATCAAAACCATAGTGAGGAAGGAATCCCCTTGCTTGTCAATGGTCACAGACTTAAAATTTACAATAAGCCTTTGTCAAATGTAGAGTTCATAACTTTAATAAGTAGAGAGATGTATGTGATGGGAAACTCCATAGTTTCCCACACCTCCTAAAGTAAAAAAAGAATAAGCTTTTGGATTGAAAACCTTGATGGAGGCATCTCACTTGTTAAAAAAAAGAGAAAGAAGGAATAAATATCCATGGGTGAAAACCTCTCTGAGGTGCCCAAGGAAATTTTTTGGGTTTAAAAACTCCATGGAAGCAGCCCACTTTCTTTCAAAAAAATAAGAAGAGAAAAATAACAAAAAAAAAATGTATCTGCATATCTGTGTTTTCTGTGTTTTCTATTTTGCAGGTTGTTAATGGTTTCTAGAAACACATGGAAGCATTCTTCTTATTTTCCCTTCTTCTATCTTACTATCCATCCCATCATTCACTCCATCCATCTTCATAACTTCCTCCATCACCTCCATAAACCACACTCCATTCCTGAGCACCATGTAGCAAGGGAAGCAACACACAAACAAACTGCTACAAACATCAGGAAGCTCCTTCAAAAAAAAATTGGTTCATGGACTTCCAAGAGGAACAAGAAGGAAATATGGAGAATAGACTCTAGGAGAATGATAATGCCACCCATGGCATCTCAAGCACCCCACATGACATCCACAACAGAGAGAAAAAATAAGAAAATATTAGCAACTCACTCACGAAGCTGCTCATTCAGCAAGATGCTTATTTAGAGTACATGAATATGGTAAGGAATGCAGGATCTAAAAGGCTTGTATCCAACCTCTAGCTCCTGCAACTGCCTTGGAAACAATAGGTAAACTCAAGTATAGCTTCTCACCCCTTGCTATGCATCCATAATAGTTAGAAATAATTAATTTGTAGACTTAGAGTTTAAGGGGCAGAAAGGTGGCCAGTTATCTCAGACACCACTGTGAGGTATGGCTGTTATAGCATCATTTATCACCTTCACGTACTTGATGATTCACACTTGGCCTTGGGCACCCTTTCCCCTCAGACTTGAAAATTTTCACAAAAAATAGTATCTTAAAACCCATACGCGACTCTGCCCAGAATTTTCCGCGTATACACGTGAGTCCATTCATAGAGATTCACGTATACCTTTTTAATTATATATATATATATATATATATATATATATATATATATATATATATATATATATATATTCCCTATTTTTTAGGCAGGTTTGATGGTTATTCCAGTAATTTAACCACCCCAGCCCGTGGCCTAACTGCTCTTAACTACAGAAACTAATTTGAAAGAGTATAAAATCCCCTCAAAGGAATGGCCTAAGGGAGAGAGAAAAATATATATATTATACTCTATTGGAGCCCTATTCAAGTCTGATATTCTCGTGCCTCCTGCACTTCCCAGGTATATTTAGGAAATCCTTGTTTCCTTGTGATGTTCGTCACCCTATATGACATCTATTGTGCACACATCTTGGAATAATTCTTGCGAGGCTAGGGCTGGACAGATCCAGAGGACGGTATGCTCGAAGGTCGTGGCAGGATTTAGGTGATCTCTCCACGTTTTAATTAATTTACGTGTCATTCATAATAAGAAGAGCCATCTTGTTCCTGATGTTTACGTGTCTATGATGCTTTATACATGTGTAATAATCATTAATTGAACATTTCATATTAATTTTATGATATTATGCATGGTTTTAATTGACATTTAGGAACTATGTATGCTATACAACTAGGTTTTTGTGTTCGTTCTTTGTTGATTTACATGTTTCGGAGCACAAAGTGTTGCAGGGGGTTTGCAACCCGTGGGATCTACATCAACCGAGGGACTTTCGGGTAAGTTCTGCAACCAGTAGTATATAGTTTTTAGTATGAAAGTTGGTTAAGTGAGTCATTCTTGAATGGCATGCCCTTGATCTATGAAGGTTATCAACCCAAGACCTTTAGGGTATTATTTCTTGAAACAGAAATGGCGACTCCGTTGGGTATCACATCCTTGTGATTTCCCATTTGTGTTGTTTTATTTGTCATGTAGGTTCCCAACAGTTTCTGTCACTTTTTACAGTCTAGCAAGTCTTTCTCCAGTCAGATAGAAGACTTAGTCTCTTGATCAGGCTTGATCTTTTTGTTTTTCCTTATATTTATTTCCATATGTAGTTTTTGTCTTGCATATACGGGATTTTCCTTTGTCACAGTCACGTATACATGCTAGTTGCTCATTGCAAAAGCGCATATGTGTGGGAAAATCTGAAATTTTTAGTTTTCAGCCCCTATGGTCTTGACTGTTTGTGTTGGTCCATCCCTATATTACCTTTAAGGTCTTTGGAATGTGTTTATGGTGATTTTACATCTGTCTCTCTCTTGCTTGTATGAAGACCTAGCCATTTGGTGAAATCCTTGTTTTGTGTGTTTGCAATTGCAGCTTGAGCACCAAGATCTTTCTCTCAAGATTCTTGGCTATCTTGAACATTCAGAACAACGAGCTTTTACTCATTTTCTCTTCTTGGCCCTATGCGTTGCTTCGCATTTGATTTTTTCCTTCTTGGTCTAGTTTGGTTTTCTTGATTTCGTAGACTTGTCTTGTTGCATTGGAAGGGTCTCTTTCTGATCTTTTGAGTTGTTGTTCGCTGCAAGATTGTGCTATTGTACTGAGTTCATTGATTGAGTTTCTTGTTTCTTTTTTCTCATATAAGTCCCGCTATGAAAATAGCATGATTGGCTTGAGCACTTTGAAGCCTTTGATTGGAATTAATGTTTGCTTGATTCAGTTCTTGGATAGTTTCTATTTGTCTTCTTGAAATCTCTTTTCTTTCTTTTATAAGTTGAAAAGCCCAAAAACATTTTTGTTTTCCATTGCTTTTTGCTTTCAGTTTGTTTACGGTTTCATTCCATCTTTTGAAGCTTTTTTTAAGTTTCTAGTCTTCGGTTCTTGACTTGATTTGGAAGGAATTCTTCTCATGATTTCTCTCTGTTATGTCAAGTGTATTTTGGCGTTTTTTTTATACATAGGATTTTTTCTTTGGAACTAGCCTTGTCATCTGTCAAAAAGTGATTGAACCTTTGTTTTTCTAGAGACTTATTTTTGCTTATTTAGAGTTAGCATATTAGGATTTGTATATCATTGGTAGTTTGCAATAAGTGCATTTGAGAAAAAAAAAAAATTCATAACTTTCTGAATTGTGTGAAGTGTGAGTTTCTGAAAAGAAAAAACAAAGTTGTTGCTTATTAGTTTCATATAACCTGTGTAGAAATCATTTTTCATCGAAAGGAAATCATCGCATTTGCATGTAGTTTGGTTTTCATTGGTTTCTTCTGTGTCATATAAACACCATCACTTTCACTTCCGTTCACCCTTGACTTAAATAACATCCAATCTAAAATAAGCGATATAATTAAAAGAAACTAGTAGTTTTTGTATTATTGTCATTAATTATACACCAACTAGCTAGGTTGTAGGGCCTTGGATTAGGTGAGTGGAGAGTTAACTCTCCAAGGCTGCTCAAACTGTTAAACATAGAAGTTTATTAATGAGAAAAATCCAATACCGTTAAGTGGACTGAGAAATCTCTCCTCCAGAGAGTCATGCACGAGGGACAGTGCAGGCAGAGAAGGGAGATTCCCCCTCTCCTATTTTTTGAATCTTGACCTAAGATCATTCTACCCAGTTGCCGATACGGATTTGTTCCCATAGTTGCATATCCTAGGGACCACATAGGTGACTGCGGGGGGAATACCCGTGGTACATGAGGCAAATGTTGGATCGCTTCCATTAGTACTTCTGCAGGGTGCTCTTGTGAAGCTTGGGGAATTTCACCGACAAAGGCTGTTGTTAGGAGATCATCGTAACTGTTTATGTTACCTTCTCTAGTAGGCTTGGGTCGTAATTACCCCAGACTACTTTTGGGAGGTCCTATTATTTCGCTTTGTTGTATTTTGGTGTCTGGTCCTCATCACTCGGAGCGGAAATACTTGAGAGTTGATTTTTTGGCTGTATCTTAGGAACTTTTTAGAGTGTGCTCTTTGCTCCCAGATTAATTAACTTCATATATTTTTTGAGTCTAAAATAAATCTCTTAAAGTGGCTGATTGATTGCCTCGTCGATCGAGGAGGCTTCGTGGGTTGTCTCCCGTGAGTGCCTAGCCTTCTTCAAGAAGGCGTAGGAGTAATTCGGAGGGTGATTTTCACCCGATGATTTCAGACACAGCGAAGAGAGATCCTTCGTTAGGGCCTTTCGTTTCTATGGGTGGTTCTGGTGTTGGTTTCAGTATAGAGAGGAGTGCTTCACTCATCTCGAGAGTTTTATTTCTAGCTGAAGAAGTAGAAGTAGAGGAATTCCCTTAGCCTCCTGAGTCTCTTCCATCTCCCCTTCCTACTAGTTATCCTTTCATCATTCAATACATCAGACCTGAGTCTCAGAGATCAGAAAGTCTTTATCCATCATATTCACCCCTTTCGATGGCCACGATTGGGAACACATCTTTGGTTGTGAGCACTACAAGTGTTCAAACCCCTCTTTCGGTAGAAGGAGGAGGCACTATTGCTATATCTACAATCACTTCTAGTGCTATTGTGTTTGGCTCTAGTTACACTCAAGCACATGCTTCTCAATCTGGTCCCTTTTCATTTGGAATGCCCACTAGTGGGATTCCTTCTTTCTCCTTTTCTGCTACTTCAGTTGCATCTGCACCCATACCCTCTATGGCTAGTGGATCAACTTCATTTCAAGGTTTCCCCTTTATAAGTGGGCACTGTTGGGGTTCCCATGTTTTGGCCAGATTGGCAAGACCAAAAGATGAGACAACATCATAACTGCTTTGGGGCCCTAGGATCTAGCCCTCCTGGACCCAGAGAGGGATCTCTCCAAATAGAGCAAAGAATGATATATCTCTTTGAAGCTCAAGAAGATGTTAGGCTAGTTATGAAGCACAAAAGGGGGGTTTAAATGATTTGGTTAGTTGGTTGCTAGGCTGGTCATGAGATCATAGACCGAGAAAGCAATGGGAGGAAAGGAAAAATGCAGCAAGATGCTCAACAAAGAGGACAAGTTAAAACTGTGCCATCCATTGGGCTATGGAGTCATGAAAGGTAATTACATGCAACAACTAGCCAAGGCTTCCAAAGGGAAAGTCATCTATACTAAAGGATCTTTTTAGATAGATGATGGGATGGAACATTAAGGGGAGAAGGTGAAAGAAGGAAAACAACCCATTTTCTATCTATAGATCAGGTCAAAGGTCATTTAACTCTAGACCTGCTTGGACATACTCAAAGGTAGCTTTCAATGGAGGGACAATGGGGCAGCTTATAGATCGGGCCAGAGGTCATTTAACTCCAGGTCTGATTTAGCAACTCCAAGGGAAAAAAAGAGATAAATTTGACAAAGAAACATCCAAGCAGCAAACCCCCAAGTTCATACATCAGCCAGTAGGCAATAACATCCACTGCACTGGTTAAACCCCATGAATTTACTCTTAGATAACACATAAAGCAAAAAACATTAAAGGTAGGGAGAGCAGGAAACATAGGGCACCTAGCAAGGGTGAATCCTATTTTATACTTCTGTTGCCTACCAGAAGAACATGAAACAATATGAAAATGTAATAAACAGAGTTAGGAAAAACATCACCAATAGTAATAGACCAGGATCCTGTGAAATGTGCTTTGATTAATTGATGTAAAACCAGTCATGTACAATAAGCTCAATGGCTAATACAGTCTAGAATTCTCCTCCCAGCCTATTACATACAAGCTACTCTGTAACTCCCTCCCAAGACTGTTCTAACAGTCAAACTGAATCCCTCTAACAGCAACAACCAAACAACTGAACAACAACAACCTTTACATTATGTTCTCAGGGATTTCTTATTGGAGAAGAGGTGAAAAAAGAGGTAGGTACAAATTAAATGAATTTCATTAGGACAGAATGGTGGAGGAGTTTCTGCCCATGCTGATTAATCACTCTGCGGCTCTGTAGATTGCTGGGAGCCTCTGTCAGGTCGAACCTGACCTCTGATATGTCTCTTGAAGTCCTTTTGGATGTCCGGCACTCTATGGTAACCTTCTGAATAAGTGAACTGGATTAAAGTCTGCAGGCTTCTCCATACCTCATTACTGATGTTCGGACAGTCTTAAGGAGGCTCTGTCCACAACCTTTGTTTAAAGGCTCGAGGAAACATGGAGAGCATTGTAGGAATGGTGTATTTCTGAGAGAAGAGTGCTCTGCTGAGTATTAAACATAGATGAGACAGTTGCGTGTGCATAGGTCTTCAAACTGTGCCTTTCCTTTGAATTGCGAGGTCAAACATTAATAATATCAACAATAGCATCAACCCCTTCTGAGTCCTTTCTGCTAATTCACTGGAAAATGCTGAATAGACCTCTCTGTGCTGTCCGCACAATGAAATAACTCTGTTATAAACCCGGGCAATGGTGTACAAATGCTGCAGAGGTCGGAGGAGTGATGACTGTCGGATCGGCGGGGAAACGGAAGAACGGGATTGAATCGGGAAACGGAAGAATCGGGAATCGGAAGGGAGGACTTGCGGTTGCGATCGAAGGTCGGGGCGTGATTGAGCGCTGGCCATTGGATCTGGAGATCAGATCAATAGTTCACGTTCCATCGGAGGGAGAGCGAGATCGAGGATCGGGGGTTAGGACTTGCGATTGCAATCGGCAGGGAGTTTGCGACGACCATTGGATCAATGAGCGGGATGGATGGCTGCGATGAAATCGGGGGATCGCAATCGGAGGGGGACAAGGGTGGCACATATTAAAACTTTCGATTGCGATTAGGCGGGAGGACCGATGACTGTCGGATCGGCGGGGAGATGGAAGGATGAGATTGAATCGGGAGACGGAGGAAAGGATTTGCGATTGCGATCGGAGGTCGGGGTGCGATTGAGCGCTGACGGTCTGATCTGGCGGGAGGATCGACGGTGGAGAAGTGGATCGGGGAACTGCAATCGGGGCAACACCACTGTGAGGTGCGATTGCGATCAGATGGGGGTTGCGATTAGCGCCCCACCATCGGATTAGAACAGCAGATCGATGTCAAAGAACACGTCGCGAGACTTTGTTTATGAAACCAATCGCATCGGCATTTTAGAGTTTTACAAAGGGATTTGCCTCCCGCCGATCTTACGATTGCGATTAGTGCTTGGGACTTAAGCGCTTGGTCCCAGCGCACGGGCATGTGTGGGAAGTGGTTGAGGCACTAGTGGGAAAGGGGCCAGGCCTTATAATAAGGTCAGGAAGTGGGTTTTGGCCCATTTAAATGGAATTTGAAGGTTGGGAAGGGGAACGATAGTGGGGGAAAGGGGAAAAATGGCTAATCCAAGGGTAAGGGTAGAATTTTAAGGGGATTTTGGGGGAATTTTAATGGTAAGAAGGAAAATAGAGGGGGAGACAAGAGGATGAAAACAAAGGCTAAGTGAGGGTGAAATAAGGGGGAAAGAGGTCCTTTGGGCATTTCTTCACAAACAGAGAGGCTTTATACTGGGAATTAGCAGAGGTGACTTGTATAAGGCAAAGCACAGAGAGACTTCAAGGATGATGTGTCTTCAGTGGAGATGCATTCCTTGAAAGTCTCCAAGATAACATAGCCCCTAGATTGCTTGTCAAGAATTTCATAGGGGGGCTAACAGTGGCTCCACATGGGAATGGCTTCTTCTTGAAGGAGTCAAGAATTCATAAATTGATCTCTTGGTGTAGGCCAGATGCCTGCTGCTTGAACCATCCTTTTCTTTCTTGGGTCAGCTGCCACAAATTGTGAAGACATTACATCGGCAGTAAAATTCTTCCAAACAACTACCTACCCACACTATAGTCCTAACATTTTTTCTTCTGGGTGCATTTGGACTTGCAGACCCTTTTACATCATCAATTTTTAGAGACAGGAAAAATAAAACTATTCTACTTCTACCCTTATTACTCCATGAGACCAGATTAGACTGTTGGCCTCATGTGTTTCTCTACCTACACTACTACCTGCTAGGATTAGACTGTCTAGCAGGCTTCTTCTCTACATTCTAAGATAGAAAATGAAACAAATAACTACATGCTCATAGACTGAGCTTTATTGAGCTTTTCCTACCTACTCTACTCTAACTGAAATATTTACAATCTAGCTTACAAACATTGTCTTCCAATGTAACCAGTCCATCAAGTGATCCCATAGCTGGTCCTTTTTTCTCAGCTCCTTGAGCAGGCTAGATAGGCAGGGCATCTCCCACTCTTTTTGTTCAGTAACAGCAGCCTTGAAAAATTTTCTTTCCGTCTGCAACATGCTGCTCAACAAGACCGTTGATCCTTCTTCATATGTTTGCAGGAAATGTGCATAAGGATCATAAAAAGATACCTGGCTATAAATATCTGGCAGGCAGGCTTCGACCAGGATCTCTTCTTCTTCCACTGGATCAAGAACGAGACTCCCTTGAGAAAGAGAATCGTCCTCATCTGCTTCACTTTCTGAACTGGAGGACTCATCATATATGGCAGTGTTGTCCTCTTAGAGCTCTGATATGTTCTGCTCTGATGTGTTGAGCTCAGTGAAGAGATCAATGCATTCTTGAGCAGGTGCATGTTCCATTGCTTCCTCTTTTTCAGGAGAAGGCACCTTATTTCCAACCTTCTCAAGAGTCTCTTCTTCATCTTCTGAAAGGAAAGGCTGCTGGTTTCTTGTCTCACTGATGATCTATGTTAAAGGAGAATGAAGATTTATAGAATCTTCATCTGCTATTATACTGTCATAGCTCTCTCCATCAGTGTCATAAATTGCCTGCATTGTCTCGTTACTCTTTGGAAGTAAAGGGAACTGATTTTCCTCCCATAAATATACTAATGATGACCCTGCAAGATCATCTTCTGTTTGGAGAACATCATCATCAGAGAGATCAAAAATAGGAAAATCATGAATGTAAGTAATTCTGCCAACCGGACATACTGGATCATCAGCAGATTTTTCTTCACTCTGATTTACATTTGAGCTTTCCAACTCTGTACAATAGAGCTCATCAGATGAATGGGCAAGGATGTCTGATTTGTAAAAAATTTCAGAGGCTGGCTATCTATTGATGATCTGATCTATTTCTACTTCTGTCAAAGGGGAAGATGGTCTTGTATTCCTTTGTGCAGAAGTGCAGCAGCCCTCTGTTTCCTTTGAAGACTGGATTTGAGGTAGGGTGTCATCTTGAGCCTCAACTATCAGGGATGATAAATCAGCATCAGAATTTTCGGGAATATATTGAAGAATGTCCACAGTCTCTTGGTTGTTTTCTTCCTCAGCTGATTCATATGTGCTCTTGTGATGGCTAGGATGCATATGAAATCCTTGAATGGCTATCAACAGATCTTCAGAATGCATATCAACCAAATCCATATCAATGTCTAATAGGTACTGTAGGATATTCTGAGATTGATCACAACAGTCCCACGATAATAATGGATATTTTCCTTTATAATTCTTGTAAAATACTTGGTGCATGTCCTTTAAAGAAAACAAACTCCGAGGTTCTAACCATTCATACCAGACCCTAGCTTTTCCTTCTAATGTTGCCATAAACATTTTCATTATGTAGTATTCATGCCATTCAACTTTAAATTTCCACACATGTATATGAAACTTGATGAGATGCAGCAAGGGGTCGTCAGCGTTTTCACCTTGAAAGGTATGGATATTTTTTAACCAGTCTACTTCAGGCATTTTGTGTGGGAATCCAGGGATATGCTCCCTACTCATTGGGGCATATCTTCTCTGTATGTGTGGAAGCATGTTTGTAAATCAGAAAGAGGTCACTGTATCTCCTCAACCAGTTCAGAGTCTTCTACCAGTGGAGTCATTTGGTCTTTGGATCATGGGGAGTGTGGAGTCGCCAGGTGGATGTATATGAATGTTTGAAGTAGGTTACTGTCCACCATCAGCAATTGAAAGCCAATATAAAGGCGAAGTGGTCTCGAGTTCCCCAGCGGAGTCGCCATTATGTTGGGGTTCCCATGTTTTGGCCAGATTGGCAAGACCAAAAGATAAGACAACATCAGAACCGCTTTGGGGCCTTAGGATCTAGCCCTCCTAGACCCGGAGAGGGATCTCTCCAATAAAACAAAGAATGATATATCTTTGAAGCTTAGAATGAGATGTTAGGCTAGTTATGAAGCACGAAGGGGTGTTTTAAAATGATTTGGTTGGTTGGTTGCTGGGCTGGTCATGAGATCATAGACCGAGAAAGCAATGGGAGGAAAGGAACAACGCAGCAAGATGCTTCAACAAAGAGGACAAGTTAAACTTGTGCCATCCATTGGGCTATGGAGTCATGAAAGGTAATTACATGAAACAACTAGCCAAGGCTTCCAAAGGGCAAGTCATCTATACTAAAGGATCTTTTAGATAGATGATGGAATGGAACATTAAGGAAGAAGGTGAAAGAAGGAAAGACAACCCAATTTCTATCTATAGATCAGGTCAGAGGTCATTTAACTCCAGATCTGCTTGGAAATACTCAAAGGTAGCTTTCAATGGAGGGAAAAAGGGGCAGCTTATAGATCGGACCAGAGGTCATTTAACTCCAGGTTTGCTTTAGCAACTCCAAGGGAAAAACAGAGATAAATTTGACAAGGAAACATCCAAGCAGCAAACCCCCAAGTCCATACATCAGCCAGCAGGAAATAACATCCGCTGCGCTGGTTAAACCACATGAATTCACTCGTAGATACACATGAAGCAGAAAACATTAAAGGTAGGGAGAGCAGGAACATAGGGCACCTAACAAGGGTGAATCCTATGCTATACTTTTGTTGCCTACCAGAAGAACATGAAACAATATGAAAATGTAATAAACAGAGTTAGAAAAAACATCACCAATAGTAATAGACCAGGATCCTGTGAAATGTGCTTTGATTAATTGATGCAAAACCAGTCATTTTCAATAAGCTCAGTGGCTAATACACTCCAGACTTCTCCTCCCAGCCTATTACATATGAACTACTCTGTAACTCCCTCCCAAGACTGTTCTAACAGTCAAACTGAATCCCTCTAACAGCAACAGCCGAACAACTTAAAAACAACAACCTTTACATTATGTTCTCGGGGATTTCTTATACGAGAAGAGGTGAAAACAGAGGTAGGTACAAATTAAATGAATTTCATTAGGACAGAATGGTGGAGGAGTTTCTGCCCATGCTGATTAATTACTCTGCGGCTCTGTAGACTGCTGGGAGCCTCTGTCAGGTCGAACCTAACCTCTGATATGTCTCTTGAAGTCCTTTTGGTTGTCCGGCACTCTATAGTAACCTTCTGAATAAGTGAACTGGATTAAAGTCTACGGGCTTCTCCATACCTCATTACTGCCGTCCGGACAGTCTTAAGGAGGCTTTGTCCACAACCTTCATTTAAAGGCTCGAGGAAACATGGAGAGCGCTGTAGGAATGGCGTATTTCTGAGAGAAGAGTGCTCTGTTGAGTATTAAACACAGATGAGATAGTTGCGTGTGCATAGGTCTTCAAATTGTGCCTTTCCTTTGAATTGCGGGGTCAAACATTAATAATATCAACAATAGCATTAACCCCTTCTGAGTCCTTTCTGCTAATTCGCTGGAAAATGCTTAATAGACCTCTTTGTGCTATCCGCACAATGAAATAACTCTGTTACAAACCTGGGCAATGGTGAAAAAATGCTGCAGAGGCCGGAGGAGTGATGACCGTCGGATCGGCGGGGAAACAGACAGACGAGATTGAATCGAGAGATGGAAGAATCGGGAATCGGAGGGGAGGACTTGTGGTTGCGATCGAAGGTCGGGGCGCGATTGAGCCCTAGCCGTTGGATCTGGAGATCAGATCAATGGTTCACGTTCCATCGGAGGGAGAGCGCGATCGGGGATTGGGGGTTAGGACTTGCGATTGTGATCGGCGGGGAGTTTGAGATGATCGTTGGATCAATGAGCGGGATGGATGGTTGCGATGCAATCAGGGGATCGCAATCGGAGGGGGACAGGGGTGGCACATATTAAAACCTCCGATTGCGATTAGGCGGGAGGAGCGATGATCGTCGGATCGGTGGGGAGATGGACGGATGGGATTGAATCGGGAGACAGAGGAAAGGACTTGTGATTGCGATCGGAGGTCGGGGCGCGATTGAGTGTTGACCGTCCGATCTGGCGGGAGGATCGACGGTGGAGAAGTGGATCGGGGAACTGCAATCGGGGCAACACCACTGTGAGGTGCAATTGCGATCGGATGGGGGTTGCGATTAGCGCCCCACCATCGGATCAGAACAGCAGAACGACGACAAATAACGCGTTGCGCGACTTTGTTTATGAAACCAATCACATCAGCATTTTAGAGTTTTACAAAGGGATTTGCCTCCCGCCGATCTTCCGATTGCGATTAGCGCTTGGGACTTAAGCGCTTGGTCCCAGCACACGGGCATGAGTGGGAAGTGGTTGAGGGGCTAGCGGGAAAGGGGCCAGGCCTTATAATAAGGTCGGGAAGTGGGTTTTGGCCCATTTAAATGGAATTTAAAGGTTGGGAAGGGGAACGATAGTGGGGGAAAGGGGAAAAATGGCTAATCCAAGGGTAAGGGTAGAATTTTAAGGGGATTTTGGGGGAATTTGAGTGGTAAGAAGGAAAATAGAGGGGGAGACAAGAGGATGAAAACAAAGGCTAAGTGAGGGTGAAATAAGGGGGAAAGATGGCCTTTGGGCATTTCTTCACAAACAAAGAGGCTTTATACTGGGAATTAGCAGAGGTGACTTGTATAAGGCAAAGCACAGAGAGACTTCAAGGATGATGTGTCTTCAGTGGAGATGCATTCCTTGAAAGTCTCCAAGATAACATAGCCCCCAGCTTTCTTGTCAAGAATTTCATAGGCGGGCTAAGAGGCACATCCCTCATTCACCCCTTCCTTAGGATCTTTACCTTTTGCTTCTCAGACTCAAGGTTTCAATCCATGGTCTAGAGGTCAAAGTTCTAATACCTTTACAGGTTGGAACCCTATTTTTAAAGCATTGGGAGTAGGTAATCAGTTTCTCACTAGTCAGCAAGGGAATGTTCCTTTCCCTTCATCGAGTATTTCTCAGGATTTTTATCCATTTGCAAACACTTGGAACCATTACCAAAGGGTTTCTTCTTCATTCAATACCTCGATTGGAAGGAATGGTCCAGTGTATAGTAACTCTATGTTGGGGGGGGGGGTTCCTTCTCTGAATGTTGGGTTGCAAGGATTTTCAAATGGCCCAGCATTTTCTACGAACAATATTTAGCAACCTAGTGCCTCAAAAAATCTAGGGTATTCTTTTCAAAATGTTGGGAATCCTTCCTATGGAGGATGGAATTCCCAGGCTCCTCCTCGCTTACCATTTCTGGAAACATTAAACTTGCCAGATTTATCGAAATTGACTAATGATCCAATTTGGTATAGTCTAGGATGGCCTCTGGTCCCCACCAAACTCCCCTCAGACATTCCAAAGTTTGAAGGGAATAATGAAGAGGATCCGGCAGATCATATCACCACTTTCCATTTATGGTGTTCATCCAACTTTGTGATTGATGATTCGATTAGGTTGGGGTTATTTCAACGCACCTTAACTGGAAATACAACCAAGTTGTATATTGAGTTAATCGGGGGCATTTTTGCCACTTTTGGAGATTTGGATACCATGTTCTTAAACCACTTTCAGATACCTGTCTGTTATGACGCCGAGACTGAACTCCTAGCCAATTTTTAGTAGGATAAGGCAACTCACATTTCTGATCATATTCAGGAATGGTGATGAAGGAAGAGGCTCATTAAACCCCATATTCCAAATTAATTCCTTCTGGAATGGTTTTTGAAGTTTTTGCAGCCAGATATTTCTAAAGATGTATCCCTTTTAGGGGTATTTTCTGAAGATCAGTCTATTTTTAAGGCTCAGTAATTAGAACTGATTTATTCTCAGTCTAGAGTCCTTAATAAAAAAAAATTGGATGTTCCTCACTCCAAACTGGACTTATCGAAAACTAAACCTGGTTGTCATGGTGATGGGCTTATTGGTTCGATCGATACCGATGCAGCTAACCTGCTTAGTCAATTGCAGCAATTGTCTATACAATCTTCTTCTTCTAGTCAGGTTGTGCCTCTTGTGTCAACTCCTTCCCAGTCCTTGGAAATTAATGTTGTCTAGACTTCTAACCCCAAAGGAAATCAACAATCCGATGGGAAGAAGAAAGGACTGAATAATAAGAAAAAAGGCAAGGATGGAAAGGGGAACGCAAACAAAACTAATTATCATGTTGGAGAGGGTCAAAAGGATAATAAAAATAAAGTGAAATTTCCATGCAATTTTTGCACAAGAGACCATCTTACGCACCTTTTCCCTAAAATTTAGGATGCGCAACGCTTGTTAGCTCAATAGGGTTATTCTAGCTCCCAAGCTATGCTGACAAACCCTTTTCCCCAAGGGCAACAATTAATTGCTGGTGCGAATCAAAATACTGGGGCTCCCTCCGGGGGCAGCCAAGAAGGGGAAAATATGTCAAACATATACATGATGAGTGCCCACACAGAAATCGCTACGATATCTCATGATTATGGCGAAGCTGAGTCTTCAAAATTTAAGGGTACTCCGGATAGTACTAAGCCATTTCATATTACGAGGCCTAATGTTGAGCCTATACCTCAGATGCCGAAGGCATCTTCAAAATGTACGACGATTAATCCAAGTGCCAAGGCCACCCAAAACTCTTCCATTGTAGAAGATCTGGCTCAGAGTCCTTATGTCATGTCTACATTAGAGGCGCTCCAGTATTTTCCTGCTCATAGAAGTGCTTTGTTCACTGCTATTGGGGCTGTAGATCCAAAAAATTCTCTAATTATTACATTTGATATGTCAAATTTTAAAAAGAGACTCCTTCATCATATGGCTTTCCATATTAGATCGAGTTATCAAAAATTCAATATATTTCGAATGGTCGTTGATGAAGGTGCTTCCACGTGTGTAATGTCTCCGGCATGCTGTAAGGGTACTGGATCTCCCGCAGGTGTTCCTTCAGCCACTCTTCTAACTGTGTTTGATGGTCATTCTCATAGGCCGCATGGTATTGTTCCAGCTTTTCCCATCTATGTTGGGGGGAAAGCTGTAGATATCGAAGTTGAGATAGTCGATGCAAGCTTAGACTATAACCTTCTATTGGGGCAAAATTGGATCAATGAGATGGATGCTATTGCATCCTCATTATTTCATATTGTTTGTTTCCCTCACGAAGGGAGAATTGTCACAGTTGACCAACTGGATTGTTCTCCTATAGATCTAAATGCATCTTCTAACTCAACCATTCCTTTGGTGAAGGATACCAAAATTCTTGTTGAGAATTTGGGGGTTGGAATGTATTCTTCTTTGATGGGTACTTTTGATCTTCTGCCTCCTTCAATTAATATCAATGCAATTTCATCTTCCAGGGTTCCTATTCGAAGAGAGTTTTTCAGAACTCATTAATTTTCGGACCCTTGGACCTTACCTTCTCCTACCTCCACATTAGTAGAAGGTCAAGTGGGTGGAATGGCATTTCCAATGTCTGCAGCTGAGATTTCTTATAGCTCTATTTTTTACTCTGCAGAGTCTATTCCAGTTTCTCTTTCACCAGAGGAATTGGATGGAGATGTGACTCTGGCTTGGACTCTTAGTTTATCTTCACCTTAGGGTTTCCTTGATACCACTCTTCCATTTGAAGAGGCCATCCTGGAAGCTATGACTGGTGTAGAGAGACCATGGGATGATTTTCATCATCGGTCTTACTTTTTACTAGATTTGTGCGAATTTGAATCATGTTTTCCTAGCCCTTAGTCTTCTGGTATCGTTCACCCGAACTTGAACCCTTTAGCACCAGCTCAGGTTTTTGCTGAAGGGAACATGGTTGTGTTTTCTCCTACTATCTTGGTGACAATTTCCAGAGACCCCAGCATTATAGAGAATATTTTCATCAGATCTGAATGTTCCCCTGAAGAGATTCAAATTTATATTGATCTCTTTCAAGAGTTTAGGGATGTGTTCGCTTGGTCTTATGAGGAAATTCCTGGTATAGATCCATCTATTATCCAACATGAGATCAAGGTGTATGAAAATGCTAAGCCTGTCAAGCAAAAGCTTCGTCCGGTCAACCCTAGGAAGGCAACAACTATCAAATATGAGGTGGAGAACCTACTTAAGGCGAGATTCATTTTTCCTATTCCTTTGATAGAGTGGGTTTCGAATCTAGTTCCTGTGGACAAGAAGCAAGGAACAATTATAGTTTGCATATATTTCAGGGACCTAAATAAGGCATGTCCTAAAGATGACTACCACACACCATTTATAGATCAAATTATCGATGAGTGTGCGGGAAATGAGATTTTCTCCTTCATGGACGGTTTTTCTGGATATAATCAAATTACTCTCTGTCTTGAAGATCAACATAAGACTGCATTTATTTTTCCCTGGGGTACCTTTTATTACAAGAAAATTCCTTTTGGCCTTAAAAATGTTGGAGCTACTTTTCAGCGGGCTATCTCTTATGCCATCCACGACATCAAACATATTATTGAGGCATACTTGGATGATTTAGTTGCTTGTTCTCGCAAGAGAATTGATCATCCTTCTCAGCAACGTCAAGTATTTGAACGATGTCGGTATTACAAAATCTAGTTGAATCCGAACAAGTGTGTTTTCGCAGTCACATACGGTCGGTTGTTGGGATTTATTTTTTCTACGGAAGGGCTTCAAGGAGATCCCTTCAAGATTGAGGCAATACTTTAGTTACCTCCCCCATCTTCTATTTATCAACTTCAAAGTCTGGAAGGAAAAGCTAATTTTATACAGATATTTATTATAAATTATGCTGATATTACGAAAGCATTTATGAGATTATTAAAGAAAGGAGTTCCATTATTTTGGGATGAATTTTCTCAATGCTCATTTGATGCTTTGAAAAAAACATTGACCTCTGCTTCTATACTGAGTCCACCTGATTATAGCAGGGATTTCCTCTTGTATATCGTGACAGCAGAATCTACCATTGGTATAGTTCTAGTTCAGGAGGATGATGCTCTTTCAGAGCATGCTATCTACTACCTTAGTCGAGGCTTGGTAGGACCTGAACTCTAGTACTCTCTGATAGAGAAGGTTGCTTTAGCAGCTCTCCATGCTATGCAACAACTCAGAAATTACATTCTTCTTTGAAAAACCTATGTTTTGGCAGCAGTCAATCCATTTCAGTTTATTCTTAGTAGGTGAGTGATTGGGGGAAAATATAATATATGGATTGTGATTTTGCAGGAATTTGATCTTGAGTTTATGTCTGCCAAGTCCAAGAAACATTGGTTTTTGAAAAATTAATTTCTGAGTTGCCCTGTGGAGAAGATATGGTTTATGATGAATCCTTTCCAGATGAACATCTTTTTCTCATTTCTTCACAAGATCCTTGGTATGGGGATCTCATAGTATATCTCCAGACTGTGAAGTTTCCCTCGACTTTTTCGAAAGATGAGCACTGTTAGTTATGTCACCTGGCTAAAAGTTACTTGTTTATTGGTGACACTTTATATCGTTGCGAGGTTGATACAATCCTTAGATGATGCTTAAATCTCGAAGAGGATGAGGTTGTGTTGAATGATTGCCATAGTGGAGCTTGTGGTTGTAATTTATATGGGCTTACAACATCCCAAAAAATCTTGCGTGCATGATACTTTTGGCCTTAAATTTTCAAAGATTGTATGGAATCAGTCAAAAGGTGTCATCTGTGTCAGGTTTATACTTGAAATATGTGCCCTCATCCAGCTCCATGTTTTCATGTCATCATTTTCAGCCCCTTTACAAAGTGGGGTATTGATTATACTGCTTGTAACCCGCTTTCGGTTAAAGGTCACAAGTATATTATTGAAGCCGTAGACTACTTCATGAAGTGGGTCAAGGCTATGCCTAATTCTGGGAATGATGGTGAGACGACAACTATTTTTCTCTTCAAACAAGTCATTTCTCATTTTGGTATTCCCAAATAGATTGTCACTGATCATGGCAGTCACTTTTAGAATAGCATGATGGCTGAATTGGCTCTGAAATTAGGTTTCCGACAGGAGCATTCATCTATGTATTATCCTTAGGCCAATGGGCAAGTGGAAGCTGTAAACAAATCCTTGAAGACAATTCTTCAACGAACGATTGATAAAGCTCGATCCAATTGGCACATCATGTTGTATCATGTGCTTTGGGCATACCAGATGTCAATCAAAACTGCAATCGGTTTTACTCCGTTTAAACTAGCATATGGGTTGGAACCTATATTTCCCATTGAATGTGAAATTCCTTCTCTTAAGTTAGCTATAGAGCTTCTTCTCGACACTTCCAATCTTGAAGAACGTCTCCTTCATTTGCAACATCTCGATGAGCAGCATCGGGATGCCGCCACAATGAATGAGGCACATAAGAAATGAGTAAAGTTTCAGTAAGATAAAGCGGTCAAACCTAGGGTTTTCTCTGAAGGAGACCTTGTTTTGGTTTATGCCCAAGAGAAGGATGCCCTAGGAGCTGTAAAATTCAAATCTATGTGGTATGGCCCCTTCATCGTTAAAAAGGTCCTCAAGAAAGGACCTTATGCCTTGATTGATTTTGATGGAAATGAATTGTCAGAGCCCAGAAATGGGCTCTATTTGAAAAAGTATTATGCCTAGGTTTTGGCCTAGCATCTTGCTTTTTGTATATATTTTTGTTTTTGTACATATCTGAATTTTCGATTTTTTGGTGTGATTATGATTCATTTTCTGTGCTTTGGCAGGTTGTGTTGGATGTCATGAGTCATTTTGGTTTCACCGATGGTGCTAGTAGACATACCCGAAACTTGGCTTTCGCAACTTGGGTACTTCATTATCCATCCGGTCAGTTGTTGGTTTCAAGAGGTGTTTGCATTGGTCCTACTTCGAACAACGTAGCAGAATACACTACAGGGGTTTATGCACTCTCGGAATCAATATCGTTGGGTGTTGATTTGTTAGTAGTTTTCTTGGACTCCCAGCTGGTGGTTTCGTAGTTGAACAACACATATCAGGTTGAAGAGCCATATTGTTCCTGATGTTTACGTGTCTATGATGCTTTATACATGTGTAATAATCATTAATTGAACATTTCATATTGCTTTTATGATATTATGCATGGTTTTCACTGACATTTAGGAACTATATATATTGAAAACTAGATACTACTCATTGCAGAACTTACCTAAAATTCCCTCGGTTGATGTAGATCTCGTGGGGTGCAAACCCCCTGCAACACTTTGTGCTCCAAAACCTGTAAATAAAAAAAGAACTAACAAAAAAACCTAGTTGTACATCATATATAGTTCCTAAATGTCAGTGAAAACCATGCATAATATCATAAAATCAATATGAAATGTTCAATTAATGATTATTACACATGTATAAAGTATCATAGACACGTAAAAATTAGGAACAAGATGGCTCTTATTATTATGAATGACGCATACAATAATCAAAACATGGAGAGATCACCTGAATCCTTCCGCGACCTTCAAGCATACCGTCCTCTTGATCCGTCCAGCCCTAGCCTCGTGAGAATTCTTCCAAGATGTGTGCACAATAGATGTCATATAGGGAGATGAACATCTCAAGGAAACAAGGGTTTCTTGAATATACCTAGGAAGTACACGAGGCACGGGAATATCAGACTTAAATAGGGCTCCAAAAAAGAATAATATCTATATTTTTATCTCTCCCTTAGGCGATTCCTTTGAGGGGCTTTTATACTCCCTCAAATTAGTTTCTGCAGTTAAGAGTAGTTAAGCCACGGACTCGGGTGGTTAAATTACTGGAATAACCATCAAACCCACCTCAAAAATAGGGAAAATATATATTTTTTAATAATTAAAAAGGTGTACATGGATCTCTATGAATGGACTCGCGTGTATACATGGAAAATTCTGGGCAGAGTCGCGTATGGGTTTGAAGATACTGTTTTTTGTGAAAATGTTCAAGTCTGAGGAGAAAGGATGCCCAAGGCCAAAGTGTGAATCATAAAGTATATGAAGGTGATAAATGATGCTATAAAAATTACTGGAATAAAAATAGAAGTACATGCCACTTGGGCATGCAAAAGAAAAGGATCTAAATCAGTGGAGTAGAGGAGAATGAGGGGAGGAAACACGCATTCCATCATGAACTGACATGAGAAGGAAACAACTATCTACAATAGAACTGGAGCTGAGTCAAGTTACATAAGCACTCCAAAATTAGCTGCGCTATCTAATAAAAGGAGATGTCCTCTCATCCAAACAAGTAGATTGAAAATTTTGATGAAAGCATGCAACTCTTAAAGAAGAAGAGGAAGAACCTACAGAAATAAGAAGAACTAGAAGAAGAAGAGGAAGAGACAAAGGGCCAAAGAAAAATAGAAGAGATGGCAACAGAAGTCATAGAGATAGCATAAAGTGGGCGAGAAACAAACTCACAACACATCACCACATCCCCTCAATACAAAAATATATTTACCACCATAGATCCTCTAAGCACAAAGAGAAAAAAACAGACCTCTTGGTATTCCAAAGCTGACAAGAATCAGAGAGAAACAAAAACTTCTCCCGCAAACCCGATTATCATTGAATAATCACCAAGGGGGAGGAAAGAATCGAAAAGATAATTCTAAAGGAGTAGCTGCAAAAGGCACATGTAGAGAATGTAACACTGAAAAATAAATTGCAACAAAAAGGGCAGCAAGTAGCCACCATGGTAGACTTATGCAGAGAATCCCTTCAACACAGATTCCCTTCTGACTCATATGTTGTGTACCTCAAGGAGCAATGGCTCTTATTTCAAGTCAAAACTCCAGCCTCCCATGGATCACTACCTTTCCAAGATTGAAGGAAATTTATGAATTTATACAAGCAAGCTAACCCAACTGATTAGGCAAAGATGGCAGAGTTTTATGTGCAAAACTTTGTGCTGAAAAATCTAGATATTTGGGACCCCAATCCTATAATGGGGGATATGCAGTTAATGTCTCTAGCATCTTGGATGGTGAATGAAGATACTAGAGAAAAAGAGATATGGAAGGTCATGGGAAGAAGAAATAGAGAACCCTTATATATCATACCAAACTTGTTCAGCCCAAGACAGTTCATCCTTAACCATCGAGAGATTAAAAGGGACCTTGCACTGGTTGAAAGGTACCTTCAGACTCAAAACCATGTGATAGGCCACTTTGATGATGTCTCTAGGTAGATAGAAGATGAGTGCATTATGGCCAGCTAACAATAGGAGAATTTTGAGGTCTAAAATGAGCCTCCTAAGAAAAATTTACAACAAAAATAAACTTTATAAGAACCAATAGGATTCAAGATGATGATGTCAACCATGGGGGATGATTCACCATTTTTTAAGTAAAAGGGTAAAATATTAAAAAATATTAAAATAATAAAACTACTTTTTCAACTTATCTCCCAAATTTTTTACTCAAATTTCGAGCAAGAGTAATCGTTGGATGCAAAATTTAATGCATCATCCAAGAAATACCCATGTTGCATACTTTCGATGGGTTCTACTGCACGAAAAATGAGAAATACATAAAAAAACGTGATTGTAATCACATTTTTTTATGTATTTCTCATTTTTTGTGTAGTAGGGTCCATTGAAAGTATGCAACATGGGTACTCCTTGGATGAAGAATTAAATTTTTCATCCAACGAGTACTCCCACTCGAAATTTGAAAAAAAAATTGGGAGATAAGTTGAAAATATGAGTTGAAAAGGTAGCTTTTTCTGTTTTCCCTCTAAAAGTTGATGATGCCATCAAAACTTATTTTAATATTTCCACTATTATTTTATAATTTCCTTAAGAGGCCCATTATAGACCTAAAAATTCCCCTAATGAGGAGACGGAACAACCTCCCTCACTGCCTCAAGAACAGGTAGTACCATACTCCAGAAAGACAGAGGGGTGCATTAGAAAGGGCAACATTATACAAGAGGGCCATGCAGGCCAAAACAATCCAATGGTTGAGACTAAAGCTTAGCCCACCTTTGCTGCTGGGGCTGACTAATGAAAAGGAAACAAATGCACAAGATATAGAATGGGAGAATGCATAAAAGAATAATGGTTTTTACCCCCTTGGGGAAACTCCCACACTTCTTCCTCGGGAAATCAAGGGGTTGTCAGAGCCTTAAAGGAAATACAGGATAAGGATTAGTTGCTCAGAGGATGAGCAACCATTCAATAGGGGGTGATGATGAGCTCCATCATTAGACATATTTGGATTGGTTAATAGTCACATTTTCTCCTTCATATATCTCTTTTTCTTGCATTTTTATTATTTTTTTGTTTTATGATACTAGTATAGGTGGTGATTAAGGCTAACATACTCTGAGTACCTAATATGAGGTTGAGTGCAGAAAATCATGATTTATTAAGCATTTTTATAAAGATTTTATCATAAAGACTTAGAGGAGACAACAAGGAGAAATTATAGGAGGATTGTCCACCCTAGATTCTCTCCAGCAATTTGAACTCCAAAGGTAGCCAAAGGATCCCAATGATTCTCTCCATAAATTCAAATTCCAGAGGTAGCTAAGCAACTCAAAGAGGAGTGTACTCAATATTTTTTTACTGGGAGTCAAGAGGACTCAATCACCATTTTCTAGGGAGATGTTGGTAGCTACCCTGTAGAATAAATAGAGCAGAGCTAGAGCTAGTAAGGGTTAGCCAATACTCATCGATTCCAGTAAGAACTCTGTTTCAATTTATTGAGCTTTTTATTATTTCAGTGATCAAACTTTCAGAGATGTATGAAGTTATTCTTTTATGAAATGAGCAGACTGATTTCATTTTACTGATTTAAGTTTCAGAGAGATAGGCTCATGGGTTAGGGCCCAATCCATGTGCCTCAACCTATCTACTGTATTGGTTCTTTTATTTCTGTCATTTCATTAGCTCCGCTTCTGATAATTTCATTTATGCTTCAATCTATTGCTTATTCTTTGCTTTCAATTTGCTATTGTAGTTTTCCATTTTCTTGTGAGTAACCGAATAGAGGGAAAACTCCAAAATTTGTGGTCCAACCCCCCCCCTCTCATCTCTTTCAATAGAGTTCGAGTAGGGTAGACCTTCTCATAGGCCAAAAATTGCTTTTTGTTTGATTTTAGGGAAGAAACTGGATTACCAAGTCCGAGTCTCTCTTTAACTGTTGTTATCATGCATTTTTGTCAGCTTTCCTTGCATGAATCCACAGGTGTGTTACACCTCTAAGAACTGTTGATGCGCCTCCATCCCCTCCTGTTTTCTGCTCATTTTCAACTCTTTCACCCATCTTTTCCCCTAACAGCACTTAAACCCTTTAGCTGCGTTATTCATTTATTTTTATTATTGATGGTTTCCTTTACCTTTTTAACACTAAACGCTTGAAAAAACCATTGAAACTCGTCTTCCGCCTTTCCTCCTCGAAATCCCCACTACCGTTCTTCACATTTCACACTTCACATTTTTTACATCGTTCCCATTAACCCTTACCACTCTTCTTTCTGATTGTGATATTGCGACATTGGATATCATGGATCGCAGCCTTTTTCACATTTCCTTTCCCACTTACTGAAATTACCGCATCGCAATCACACTTTGTAACTCTTTTCCATTTTCTTTAAGACTTACCACTCATCATTCTCGATTGCGATGTTGTGATATCACAAATCGCACCATTCCTGTTTCCTTTACACTTATCGCTCGTTCTGCCAATCGCGATATCGGCCCCGCCTCCATGTCACCACTCTGCATCGCACATCGCAAGTCATGTTTCTTGTTTCTTTCCTTAACGCTTACCGCTCCAATTTTGTGAAATTGCGATTGTGATATCACATATCACAACTTTCAGCTCCATCACATATTTCCATTCATTTCCACTCAAAAGCCATTTCTACCATATTATAAGGTTTTATAAGGTTTAACTCCTGCTTTCCATTTCTAAGCCCCGTTTCATGCGCTAAGACCTCAATTTGCCACTTTATCCCTTTTCTTACCTCCAAGCTGCAAATAAACCACTTTTCAAGTAGAATTAAGTAATGGATAGTTTAGTTGTATGGATAGAAGAATGTTAGATAGACTATAGGATAAGTAGAGTGCATTTATCTAATTTGATAAGTTAAGCATGGTTAGAATTAGTTTATTTTCTGCCATTTATTTTCAGCAAGTTAAATTAGTTCCCTTCCTCTCATTTCCTTTCTGCAAATTAAATTATTTTCATTCTTGTCATTTCCTTTTAGACATTCAATTTAGTTTCCTTTCTGTCATTTCCTTCCAGCAATTTACTTTCCAGTTGTTCTCATAGTTTAAGAAATAACACCCTTTCGTAAAGTAGAAGAGGATGACATGAACATAATGCATCTGTTGAGTATATAGCAGTGTCACCTCAAGGTTTGTACGAACCTTGTGTTGATAAAGTAAATTAGTGTGGCCCCTAAGAGTTGCAGCACTCTTGGTGTGATACCATAGCTCACCACCAACTGCATTCTCCGCTCAGCTAAAAGAAAGAACAATGTTGGTCCAAGAAATCAAGGACAAGGAAGATCAATATTCAAATAGGGAAGGAAAGGTAGATGTTCCTATTGTAACAGGTTTGGCAATTATGCTAGAGAGTGTCCCAATAAAATGGATACACCACAAGATGATGATGACAATAGCAAAAATTTCAAGGGAAATGGAAATCAAAGGAACAATAGGTTCAACAACAAAGAAAAGAGAAAGGATCCTGCTACACAAAATGGAAATGGTCAAGCTTCCAAGAGATCGAGAAACTCCAAGTATGATGAGTCTAATTTTATAGATAACAAGCAAAAGGAATTTATTCTTATATATGCCCTCTCTTCTACCTCTCCTCCTGACACGTTGGATAATTGGTTGATTTATAGTGGTGCATCAAGGAACTTCACTGGATACAAATAGATCCCCTCAGATTTGATTGAAAAGAAAAAACATTTGGAGATTATACTTGGAGACAATACCACCTATCTCGTGAAAGGGATAGGCACTGTTACTCTTCATCTAAATCAAGATCAAATATGTACCTAATATGAAAATTTCAATCTAAAAACTATATAGTTGCAGTGCTAGATTTATTCCTCCTTCTTATTATTTCCATAATTTGTTTTTCAGAAATATTCTGGAAAATATTGAAATAAATACTGCTGCGACATTCACAAATACACGTGCAAAGAAATAAATAGTAAGGACATAAGCACAAGAATCAATCACATGTACACAGTTATTTTTGGAAAATTGTCCCTGGAAAAACCCAATGCGGGAAAACCGGTGCAACAGATGAGGGTTTTATTAATTCTTCAGCAAATGATATCTTTACAAGGAAATATATTCGCAAATAAAATCTGAAACACCTCAGATAGAATTTCCAGCTCCCTAGGATAATTCTCTGACACCCTGATCAACCTCTACTGGCTCCTATTCCTATCTGTATGTTTCTCTATGCAGTACCAATGTTGGACTATGTAAGTCTGTGTAGGTACTGCGTGGGTTCTCTGTGTTGCGGCCTCAAGATGCATCTAGTGGCCGACTATTTCCCTTTGTCCCTAATCTCAATCATTACTGACTCCCTCCTCCTTATGCTTCTGAAAACCCTTCTCCTTGCAACTCTCGCACTGAAATCGAATTCTATTACTTCATAATTGATCTCCTTTGGGTACTGAGCGTATGTCCGGCTTGTCTTCCAAATGACCCTCAAGCCCTCTTTTATAATCTTCTTGTTGGAGAACCAACAACCCAAATTAGAAGTTTAATTAATGGATAATATTAAAAATTGACTTGATCCTTGTTTTCTAGAAGATTCAAACTCTGACTTATTAATATCATTTAATTATTTCATTTCCATGAGTTTAGACTTAGGGTCTTCATTAAAATAATTAATTATTTTAATAATTCATGAACCGAGTGGAATTTCCACAAACGATTTCTGGGTTCTTTGGAATGCTGTTGTCCAAGACTCCCTGCAAACTTTGAGACTTGGAACACTTCTGAATGCTACAAAAATAAACACTCCCTCTTATCAAGGAATGTTTTCCAACAATATTCCTATTACATGTTGCTCTTCTTTTGAAGCACCCTCTGCGCTGCTGATCTTTGGACATTGTCCCTCATCTGCTGCGTTGTTGTCCTCTGTATTGCTTCCTTTGACACTGCCACTATCACTGTTGCATCTGTAAAAAATCTTGCTATGAATACTACTCCTATCCATTCCTACTACTGGAAGGGATTCTTCATCATCCCCATCTTCTCTTTGAAGTAGACAAACTTTGTCTTCCCTAGAGCTTTTGTGAGGATGTATGCCACCTATTCTCCTGTTGGAGTGTAATGCAACAGAACAGCTCCATGTTGTACATAGTCCCTAATGAAATTAAATATGATTCCTATATTTTTCGACCGATCATGAATCAAAGTATTTTTAGAGAGGTTGATGCAACTTTGATTATCACATAAGATATTGGTGGCTTCCATTTTCTCCTTAAGTAGATTCACTAACAATTTTCGAAGCCATATGGGCTCAGACGAAGCTGTGTTGGATGCCATATACTCTTCTTCTGCAGAGCTCAATGCTAAAGAATTCTTTTTCCTATTGTACCACAAATTCATTCTCGATCCTAGAATAAAACAGGACCCACTGGTACTCTTATGATCTACTGAAATTATAGCCCAATCTGCATCGGTGAAACCACTCAACCTGACATCATTGCTACGGGTGTACTTTAATCCAAGTTGGACTGTTCCTTGAAGGTACCCGAGAACAAGCTTCACTGCTTCCCAATGAGCCCTCTTAGGTTCTACCATGAACTGACTGAGGGTATTTACAGCATAATAGATGTCTGGCCTTGTATTTACTAGATACATCAAAGATCCGATGAGTTGCCTATATAACGTAGGATCAGCTTCATCATCCTCGAACGTGTCGAGTATCTTCCAGTTGGTGATCATTGGAGTTGTCGTGGGTCTACAATCCTCCATCTGAAATATATTCAGAATATTTGTAGTGTATCTCCCTTGACCAAGAAAGATCTCCCCATTCTGCTGCCAAACCTCCAACCCTAGAAAATAGTGCATCCATCCTAGGTCCTTCATGTCAAATTCCTCAACCAAATTCTTCTTGTAGACTGTGATGAGCCTGGATGATCCTGTCAAAATAGATCATCTACATCCAAGACCAGTATCAACAACTCATTCCATACTCTTAGATAGTATAAATTAGGATCTGCATCACTCTTGACGTATCCCATCTTCTGAAGGTAGTTATCAATATGATCATACTAGGCTCTTGGACCATGCTTCAATTCATATAATTCTTTCTTCAATTTTCACACATGAGCCTTCTAATAGTGGGTCTCGAAGCCCTCTGGTTTTTCTATGTACATCTCTTCCTCTATCACCCCTTTCAAGAATGTCATCTTGACATCTATATGGTGAATTTACCATCCCATTTTTGGAGCAAGGGATATCACGGATACGATAGACGTGTATCTGGCTACTAGGGTGAAGGTTTCTTCATATTCAATCCCTTCCTTCTGAGCATACCCTTTAGCCAAAAACCTGGCTTTAAGTTTCTCGATGATGCCATCTGCAGCATACTTGATCTTGTAGATCCACCTGGATCCTACAATTGATCTCTCATGAGGTCTGGAGACCACTTCCCATACATCATTCGTCATGATGGAATTTCACTCTTCCACCATTGCATCAACCCACACCTGGTGTTGAGCTTCTTCCCAAAAACTGGAAGGTTCTCCAACTTAAGCAACCAAGGTTTGATACCTCTCAGGTTGCTTACCCTCTCTCTTCTCATTTCACATAATTCCGACAATGTCCTCTGCATCCTTCATAATATGTCAAAGTTCCCTACTCGTTCTCCCACTAGTAGTGGGTGGATTTACCGGATCTCCCTCTTGCAAATCCTCGGGAGACACGTCACTTGGATATCTATTCCTTGGAGAGGCAATTGAATTTTTTGATGCTGGTTGTTGGTGTTGTATCAGAGGCCCTTCCTTAGACTCCGTAGAAGAAGGGAACTCGTGGGATCTTCTACAGACCTTCTCCTCTGTGAAATTCACATCCCTTCACACCATGACTTTCCAACTCTCAGGAATCTAAATGCGATATGCCTTTCCATTCTCATTGTATCCTACCAGATACCCTTTTTCTTAGTCATCTCCAACTTCTTCCTCTTCTCACTGGGCACATAACAGTAAGTTGTACTGTCGAAGTTCCTAAAGTGACTCACTTTAGGCTTACTATAGTGAAGACAATTTCTAGCCTGATATTTCCTAGTGCAGCGTGAGGAGTGATGTTATGAATGTATACAGTTGTATTACATTCTTCAGCCCACAGGAATTTGGGCATGTCTTGGTCATACAACATAGCTCTTGTTGATTCAATAATAGTCCTGTTTATCCTTTCTGCCAAACCATTCTGCTCTGGATTGTATGGAGTTTTCCACTCTCTTTTGATGGATTCCCTTGCACATAATCCAACAAACTCTTTATCTATGTATTCATCACCATTATCTAATCATAATACCTTGATCTAATTCCCTGTCATATTTTCAACCAGAGCCTTAAACTCTTTGAACCGACTGAAGAGTTCATCCTTGGTCTTCAAAAAGTAGATCCAAGTTTTCCTAGAATGGTCATCAATGAAGGTGGTGAAGTAATCGACACCACTAAGAGCTCTAGTGGACATAGATCCATGTATTTTTGAGTGTATTAAGTCCAATACACCCTTGGCCATATTGATGCTTCACTGATAGGTTGCCTTGGCATATTTTCACAATACACACCCCTTGCAGACGTCATCTCGTTTAGTGCTAAGCTCTAGAATAACAGTGACAGTATTTGGGAGAGTTCTCAATGCCCCATGATGAAAATTCCCCATTATTCTATGCCATAACTCATTCAGGTCTATTTCATCTGCGCTGCTGACCAGTGTTATTGGAGACTCAAGCTACAACTTGTAAAGTTTGTTGCTTCTTACCCCAATCTGTGCCTTCTTCTTCCAACTGGGTTTTTTGATGTAGACTCTATTACCAATAAAGTAGACATCATACCCTCGGTTTTGAAGCTGATAAACTGAGAGAAATTCCGTCCCCAAACCCTTCACATGCAGTACATTAATGGCCCGTATCCTATTTCTAGGCTCAGTCTGAAAAACTATGGTACCTCTCCCAACAGGAGTGTATTTTGCCTTATTACCCATGGTTATTTTGAGATTCATCTTCTCTTATTGGTAGTTGGAAAAACAATCACCTACTCCAGTCATGTGAGCAAAGGCTCCACTGTCAATATATCAGACATCAGAAGAAGCAATGCTAGATACGCAAGAAAATTCTTCCTCAAGTCTGGATGCCAAAATAGAGACATCATGATCTATCTATTCTGTCATGCTTCTTTCCATTTCTGGAGAACTACATGAACCCTTCTTTGTTGTTGCTACAATAGTATACTTCTGTTCACTAGTCAATTATACCTTCCTCTTACTCATCTCTCGCTCTGATACCATGTGAATTTTTCAATCTGAAAATTATACAGTTGTAGTGATAGATTTATTCCTCCTACTTAATATTTCAATAAGTTATTTTTCAGAAATATTCTGGCAAATATCGAAATAAATACTACTAAAACATTCACAAATACATATGCAAAGAAATAAATAGTAAGGACATAAGCATAAAAATCAATCACATGTACACAATTATTTTTCGACAATTGTCCCCAGAAAAACCCAATGCGGGAAAATCGATGCAGCAGATGAGGGTTTTATTATTTCTTCACCAAATGATACATTTACAAGCAAATATATTGGTAGATAAAATCTGAAACAACGGAGACTGAATTTACGGCTCCCTCGAACAATTCTCTGACACCTTGCTCAACCTCTGCTAGATCCTGTACCTGTATGTGTGTTTCCCTGCGCAGTCCTAGTGCTGGATTGCGTAAGTCTGTGTAGTGACTCCATGGGTTCTCTACACTGCAGCCTCAATCCCCCTCCAGTGGCCCACTACTGCCCTCTGTCCTCATCTCGATCACTATTGTGTAATATTCCTACTTAGCCTGAGCTAGGAGGAATATTCATTTTTGTTTTACTTTCTGTTGCATGAATAAATGAATAAAGGAGGACATGTAAAACTTCTGAAAAGACTGAATAAATCAATGCCCATGTAAACAAAGATAAATCTGGGACATGTAAATAGATCACTTACAGGTGTGAAAGGGGTTTGAGTTGGGAGACTGGGTCAACCTTGACCAAATCTACAGTGCTATCTAGGTTCAACGTATCTCATGAAGGGACAACGCAGTTCTAGAAGGAGGCCCCTTATGTGAAAGGAGCTAACTCATCAAGGTGGTTTAGGATTTGCAAAGGTTTTCATCTTATAAAAGGAAGGGGAAGGCAGTAAGAGAAGGTTGTTGATTGATTATATTTCTGAGTATCATTTCTGCTTAGACAAATACTATTCTCTGTTGTTTAATGGAGAATTGTGCTGCTTAGCACTTGGAGTTCCTATGAAGGGATTTCACCTCTTCCTTTGAGGATTCTTGGAGGAGTATTTGCTGATTTGATCCACTATCAGGCTTGAGGCCAAGCTCTACTTCCAATTACAGCACAGATCCAATGAGGGTTTGTCTGCTTTTGCAAGCTGCAGCAAGTGGGATTATAGATCTGCAGAGATCTAGCTTGTTTTGGGAGCCTCTTCTCATGGAATGTGTCTTTTAACCTACTCGAAGAGTACCTCTCCTGTTTGTGCTTCAGATATGTATCTTGGAAGTTTTCCATGTATGTTATTCAAGCTACAACACATTTTTCATTGAGGAACTACGTTATTTTCATATGAGATTCTTCAGGGTGTTTTGATCCCAGTTTGGATGAGAGATCTCTGGTGCTGGGATTTTCCTTTCACTATGGTGATACATGGATTAGCTTGCTGATCCATGTTCTGTTTAGATTTGATATACTGTAATGTAAAATCATATTCAGAAATTACTGCAGCATTTTACAGATCTACAACTTAAAACTCATATCTACTCTTGTTTATGCATGATTTGGTCAAAACCCCAAGGGGATCTTGTAAATAAGACTATCTAGTTTCCAGATCTGAAAAGGGTATGATGTTTTGTTCAAAGATATTTCCTAGATCTGAGTTGTAATATTCAGCTACTGTAGCTCTTTAAAATAATTCCGTTGAGCCATTTCTGCAGTTATATATGTGTTGTAGTCTTCTTTCCTGAAGATTTCTTGCTCTATTGTCTCCTGTATTCTACTATATATTGAAAGAGCTTCATTATAATTACGATTTGCTGTTTTATACTCATAAGTTAATCATATTTGATGGCCTCCTGCTCATAGTGTTGAGGACTGTGTTATTTCTGAAGTAGTTTTTTGTGCATAGCTACAGCCCCTCTTGTAGGGTATTTTCCAACTAGACTAGGTGGTGGGAGATCTATTTACCACACCTAGTTTGATTTGTTTTTTCTCCCATTTTGGATCTAGACCCTAGATCTGCTGATATAAGGGATCCAATGGCTGTAAACTCATTTATGTACATCAATCTCCCAGGAGTGCGTTATTTCATCAGGCTTGCTGTGGTATTCCAGATTTGGAATATTACAGTGGTATCAAAGCTCCTTTCTTCGCACAGCCTGTGCTTCCTTGGGGCATCACAACCATGTTTGATTCAGAAGAAGATGAACCTCTTAATTATAGGGAGAAGAGGTATTAGAATAGAAGTCACAAGAAGTATGATTATACTACTAAAGATCAAGACAAGGGTAAAGCCCCTGGGACTGCAAGTGACAAAGAAGGGGAAGAGTTTGCAAGAACTCTTTTGGTGGCCATGGAAGATCTTGCCAAGGAGATCAAAGAGATGAGGATGGATAGAATGAGGGAATATTCTGGGATATTTCATCCCGGGGAAAGCTCTAACATGTCTCATCACTAGACTGGTCAACCAGTGAACCAGCCACAAGCCCCACAAGCTTCACAATGCTCCACTACGCCTAAATTCTTAGCTGTGGAGAATGAAGGACCAAAATAACAAGCTTCCCTTGGAGTATCATTCTCAGAGTCAGAGATTCAAGGATAACTTGAGTTTCCAAGACTTTTGTCAATTCAAGGACAGAACAAGACCAAGGCAACAGTATAGAGATGGTGGGTTCTTTCATAATCAGGATAGACACCACTCTATGGGTAGATTATTTTTGCCCAAATTTGATGGATCATCCTCTAGTTCTGCCAAGGCATGGATAGAAAATATGGATATTTACTTTCAGTTGAATAAATTCCCTAAGACTGAAGCCATCAAGATTGCAACGCTGCACTTTGAAGGTGAAGCACACAATTGGTGGTTCCATGGGTTGTCTACATTCAGACATATCAATGTGAATACATATTTTGAGTTTACTAGAATACTGGTGGAGAGGTTTGACAGGAAGGATCCTGAAGCACCCTTCCTAAGCCTTGCAAAGTTGAAGCAATCAGGGGATTCAGAGACTTATATCTCTGAGGTTTTGAGATTATCAGTCATGGTCCCTAATCTATCTGTAGCAAGGAGAGTATACATGTTCATCGATGGCCTGGAGGAACCTTTGCAAGGGTTGGTTAAATCTACCAAGCCCATATCTATGCATGATGCCATTGAGATGGCTAGAGACCTCCAAGATGCCTTGCCAAAAGCAAGGGTAACTTTCCAAAGCAAGGCCCGTCACTTTTCTAAGGGGAAGGAAGGGAGGACTGCTCCTCTGTTGGAATGGACTCTCCTAAAAAGTTGCGAAATTGGTCAATTTTTTATATTTTTAATTATATTTAGCCTAGCGGAGGGGTTTTGGGGTGGGTCAAAGCCCCGAACATATTGTAATGGGTCAAAGGGTAAAATAGGGTTCCGAAAACCATGGGTTCCAGACCATAGGAAAGTCGAGGCTTGATTGTTATAAATAGAGATGCATTTTGTATTGTAAAGGATACGAAATGAGGAGCTATTGATGCGAACTATTTTTTAAGCTATCTGTTTGGGTTTTGGGGAACGGACTGCTGCTGGCTGTGTGTGCAGAGATTCTAGTCCAGCTGTGTGCAGACCCTGCTGCTGTGTGCGCAGGTTGGGAAGGGAATTGGAATTGTAAGGAAGAATTGATGAATGAATGAATGCGAAAGATTGTTAGAGAAATAAATCTATGAGTATTGTTATATGAATTACTGGTTGTTGTTGTATTGTTCATTTTCTGTATTTAAGCTGCGAAAGATCTGTGTACTATGTTCTTGGATCTAGATCTGTTATGTTCTGTTTATGTACTCTTGTGTTGATGATATAATAAGAATATAAATATAGATCTACTGCCCGTGGGTGCGATTAATTAACACTACGTAGAATAAGGTAATCAGGTATTATAGGATCTAGCACTGCTCTGCTTGCTTTTCTCAGGGTGCGGAAACCTGGTTCCAGCACCCACCCATACTACTTTGGGTGAGACTTTCGCAGGTCACTGCCGAGAGGGCCAGTAGTATAGGGGTTTATTGGAAAACCTTGCTTACCGAACCCGGGTCAAGACCCCTCGAACAGAAAGATTGGCAAAGTCCAACAGGAGGGAGAACACTATTTCAACCACTTTGTGACTCTAGGATCTAGCCCTCCTGAATCCGAAGAGGGATCTCTCCAATAAGTGCAAAGATGGATTTATCTTTAAAAGCTTTTGGGTAATGATATTAGGCTAGTTATGAAGTCTGAGGGTTTTTGTTTGTTTTGGATGGTTGAGCATGATTATTATTTGACTGGAAAGTTATAAAAGGAAAGACTTTCAAAGGTGTGAAGTTGCAAGCAATCATAACAAGATTTGGTTAAAAAGATAGATATAACATTGGTTTTTAGTCCATTGGGCTATGGGGTCATAAGGTTTAATTGAAACAACAAGGTCCAAGAGTGGCCCATGGGGCAAGTCATCTATGTCTAAGGATCTCTTTAAAGTTGATTTTATGGAATGAAATGATACAACAAGAAGAGGAATTAAACAAATGAAGAACAAAGAGTAGCCTAAGATCAGGTAAGTACTTTGAAACTATCTTGATTTTGGCATACACTTAAGAAAGACATAAAATTAATCTAAGATTTGGTAAGTACTTCGAAACTAGCCAGTTTTTGATGCATTTTCAATAGAAAACATTTAAACACAAAGAAAAACACATATGATAACAAAGAATAGTCCAAGATCAGGTAAGGAATTTTAACCTAGCCTGCTTTCAGCACACTCTTAGGGAAACTTTCAGATAGTCTTTGGGGATAAAAATAAAGGATAGGGCTCACCATAACTTCCTTAGTTCATCTCTACTTAACATAAACTGAAAATAACGTTTAAGAACAATATTTATCTTAGACAGTAGGACAAGGGAACACCAACATTCCTAACTACTCAAACTGAATTAAATCATTCCAAACAACACAATTTAGAAGAAAAGATTTAGATAAAGCTTATCAGTCAGAGAAGGGTAATGATATACAGTAAATCCTAACTTTATGCTTGTTTTTATTTATCAGAGAAGATGGAAAAAGTGAAAACAGAAATAAAATAACAATTTACAATAAGAAATAACATCACCGTCGACATAGACCAGGATCCCATAGATCAGCTTGTATTGATGCATCAAACCAGTTACAATCTTCAAGTCCAATGTTTCAGTTCAACAATCATCTTCACTTCTCAGCCTAACTATTCTATCACAAACAGAGTTTCAAGAGCCTTTGAACACTATTTACAGGTAGAAGTTTTGAGCACAAGTATATTTCAAAGTTCTGCAACCAACATTGTTTCATCTTCTACAGGAGTATTTATAGAAGAAATGAGGAGGTGGGATCTGATAAAAGATCTCCTAGGTCAATTAACACAAACCTTAATACATCTCGGCCTTTGATGGGCTTGATGGAGAAGTTTACAGATGTTCTGTCTAAATTAATTGTTTTACATTTAAGAATTAAGCTCGGTGAGAGATTTTGTTGACTTTAAGGCTATGATTCATGTTGTAATAACTCTGCTAATATTTTTTGCATTAAGTTCCTTTGGCGGAACTAACTGTTTGGCTGCACTGAGGCAAATATCTTCTTTTCTGATCATAACTCGGCCTCTGTTGAATGCTTTGAGGCTACAAGTGGCTTTAGGTAGCTGAGAGGAATCAATTAGCCTCTAATGTGGCGGTGGAGGCTCTTTCTGATTGATAAATTCTTTTGATTTGTCTTTAATTGTGTTTAATTTAATGGATTAGGTTTTTGATAATCGATCTTACCCTTATTCCATCGAACTGTAGAACTAATCTTCAATCTTCAGTTCTGCTATGGTAGGTCTTCAACACTGATACTCTTTAGCTTTGATTTAATTGTCTGTGTCTTGTTGATGTGTAGGGCCGCAAAGGGCTCATATGGCATCAATGCCCATGAAGCATTGACGAAATGTGAAATTGGAACCCCATGGAATGATTTTCCTTTATGTACAAAGGCGTGGTGGATTGTCATCCATGGCCTTTGGTTTTACTTTGATATGATGGAAAAATCACTTATAACCTGCAAAATACAAAAATGTTATAAAAGCCTGCGTTTATTGGGTAAGAACTTCTTTGGAGGTTTCGGGTAGGAGAATGGCCGTTGGATGTCAGCATCCAACGGTGAAGATTTGCGCATAGTGGTTAAAAGGAGAGCGGCTGATGAAATGGTGCAGAGGATTAATTCCGAGCCATTTATCTTACAGAGATCAACGGTCGAAATAAGTCAGGAGGAAATAAAGCGAAGGGGTCACTTTATAGAGAAATGGCAGAAATCTAAAGAAATAAGGTTAAAAACCTTTGTCGGAGGAAATCTGTTAGAAATTGAAATTGGGGTTTCGGGATGATCATGGGCCGTCGGATAAGACCAGGCCACGAGATCAATGACGGAGATTGCACGTTAAAAACCCTTTGGAAGAGGCGGAGGGCCATAGTGTATGGACAGATTATATCTGAGTCGTTGATCTGTAGAGATCAACGGTGGGAATCACGCGCGATAACACACAATGCAAATGGGAAAAAGTGGTTTCGGAGGAGAAAACCATGGGTTTCGTGTGGTGAAAGGGTGGGGAGGTGGTTTTGCCTTTTTGAACGCGATATGCATTAGAGTTCACCACGCGTATTTCTAAAATAGCTTATATCGCGTAAAATTTGTGGATTAACATTCATGCTTTAAGTTACACTATATGGAACATCAAACGTTAGATCTGGGGCCTCAGATCTAACAGTGGGGAGTGAGCGCAATATTGGATATATGCGCAAGCAGAAGCGGGAAGGGCGAATTCAATCCTAGCAGTTGGATCTAAGATGGACGACTGAGATCAAATCTTGAAGAAGGCAAGACCCACAAGAGGCAAGCCTGTCGAGTTTAATATGAGCCGTTAGATGGAACAAATCAATGGCTGAGATGTGATATGGGGTATAAACGAAATAATACAAAGGCGGAGAATGGGTTAATGAGGGTCGTTGATCTGTGGAGATCAACGACTGAGATTTGGCCAAAAAAAATTATGAAGCGGAACACATGATTTAAACCAAAGTCGGGGGATGCAATCTGGACCGTCTGATCTGGACACGTGGACGGCCTAGATGCAATCGGAGGCATGCGGTCAGCGAGGGGAGAACTTGAATTGCACCGAAGAGATTGAGCGCTGGTTGTCGATCTGCAGATCAGATCGACAGTGGAGGATGAATTGGAGGGGTTCCAGGCAGAGGGAAGAGCTTATGACCAGAGCAATTAAGGGTCATTGGATCGGAGATATGGCGAATAGATCCAACGGTGGAGGATCCATCGGGGGTAGTCAATCGGGAAGGGGAATAAAATGTGCCCGATAAAAACTTGCGAAACGATATTGTGCTGGCCATTTGATCGGCCCAAGATCAACAGCGGATATGGTTTCAAAACATGCACCAGCGGAAACCCCTTAATACTTTATAAAAACCCAAAGTTTATGAAATGCAAAGGTTTATTATGGCTCGGGGTGGATTATACGTATGTGGGTTGGCACCCAATTGCGAGGCTGTTGGTTTATATGAAAATCAATAGGCCCAGGGCTTTATATGTATAAGGGCCAATCACATCAGAACTTTGGTGCCGGGCTTTTCAATCTACCCATTTTCATTAAAAAAACATTGTTCTAGCAGGTTTAGACCAAAACTTAGGAAAAGTGGATTTATGAATTTATAAAGGGAAATATGCATCAGAGATGGGTTTATACAATTTTTTAGCACCCGATTGTGGGCCCAGGGTTCAGTGAATAAGACAAGGGGATCGGGATCTTACAACCAGAGGCTAATCGCATCAGAGGCTTTTAACATGGAAAATAGACTTCATGCTCCGATTTCTCCAATGCGATAAGCGCCAAATGGGCTTAGCGCTTGGTTCCAGCACCAAGTCATATGGTGGGGAAGTGGTTTAGGACTTAGCCCAAGGGACTTAAGCCTGTAGTTAAAAAACTTTATTTTTTATGAATTTTTTCACAGTTTTTGATGGATTTGGGGGTTTTGGAAAAGTTTAAAAGTGAGTTTTAAAATTTGTAAAGAGGATCTTATGAAGGGGAAAGGGGAATAAATGAAAAATAGAGGAATTTTGATGGGGGAAAAAGGAATAAAAATTAAGGTTAGTTTTGAGTGGAGGGAGGGGAAAAATGGATTTTTGCAGCAGTCTTTTCTTCATGGAAAACAACAGAATTTTTGAGCTCGAAAGGGGAAACAACAGTGAAGATTAAACAAAGGGCATGATGTCTCCATGAGTCTTCACGAGATAACACTTTTAGCAATAAAACCTATTTCTTGAAGACTCCAAAAATGATTTAGCCACTTTTTGATGTAACAAATTTTATAGCTGGCTAACAGTGGCTCCACTTGGGGATGGTGCCTTCTTGAAGGCATCAAGAACTTCAAACTTGCATTCTCTGGGAGGCTGATTAGTGCCTTATTCATTGGAATTCCTTTTATTTATTTGAATGATCTTATTTTTCTCTGAAAATATTAGCATCCACGAAAAATAATGGATTTTCGTCAATACAAGCTTTCTACCTACCCAATCCTACTGATCTAACATTTTTTATTCTTTAGAGTCCAATTAAATTGGAAAACTCTTTTTACAACATTTTATTCTTTTGAAAGCATAAAACTAATTTAATTATACTCCTTATTTCTCCATGAACTCAGATTAAACAGTTGAGTCCATATGCTTCTCTACCTAATCTACCAATCTGTTAGGATTAAACAGTCTCACAGATTTTTATTCTCTAATTTCTAAAACAGAAATTTAAAAGCATACAAGTCAGGATTGAACAGTCTAACTTGATGCTGATCTATGGCATAAAAAACAAGTTGCACATAGATATTATTTTGCAAAAAATTAAATCAAAATGGAAGGCTTTAAAATTTGAAAGTTCAAGCATGACCTTCTCTTTTCTCAGCTCTGTTTTTTTGAGTTTATTCGAGCTGTTTTTCCTTGTTCTATGGTTCAGATTTTGAGTTGTTTAGAACCAGTTTTTTTTTGTCTTTGACTCAAAATTTTAAAACAAATTTGAGTCATTCTTCTTTTGGAAACTGAGGTTCATATTTTGAGCTTGTTTAAACCTTTAATTTCTATCCTAATCTACCTAACTGATAAGCCAAGATTAAATTGTTTGGAAAATCAAATTCACTAACCTATCAATAGACAATTTAAAAATTAAATAGTCATGATTAGGTTGTATTACTAATTAGAAGTGTGTTTTCAGGAGTGGCATTTAAGCTTGCACACTTTCAGAATTTATTTATCTTTTTGGTATGGGGTTGTGCCTTTATTGTTTTTACAATCTTCCCTCTTTTCTTTCTTCTATTGTTTTTGTATTTTTTTTTCTTCGGAGAAAAAAATCAACAACTATCTAAATGCTCAAAACTGAGCTATATTGAAATTCCTATCTAACCTAATCTAACTTGGAATATTTACATTATAATATGATACAAAAATGCCAATGCAGCCAGCTGAGTAATGTCAAGAAGAAGAAGAAACTCTGGCTGCTTGTCAGTGGTATCCATAGTAAATTTTGAAGATTAATCTTCAAAACCAAGACTAACACAGAGGGTGATAGCTTCTCATGTATTTGGCTCTTGAAAAGGATCATTGCTTGATAATTTGAGCCAGTTTGGATTTCCACACACTCGTCCAAAGGATCGACAAAAAAAGGATGAATATTCTCTTCTATCTGGTCCTCCATGTCTGGTAGATTGTCTGTTTCCAAGACTTCAGCTTTGAGGACTGCGTTGTCAGTATGCGGCTTGGAAGTATCATCATCCTTAACCTGTAAAATAGCAAGCAGTGAATATCTTCTTTCTATAAATCTATTCTTTCTTCTGATATAAATTCAGGTTCTTTGGATGACAGATTGACATTAGTGAAAAGAGAAGTTTCTTCTTGGAAAGATGGTATATCCATAGCAGGATAGTCTTCTATTTTTTTTTCTCCTTCATCTTCCTCATCATCTGAACTCGAGGATTCATCATATTTGGCAGTTTTGTCCTCTTGTAACCCTGGTATGCTTGGATTTAGTGGACTGAACTATGTGAAGAGGTTATTGTATTCTTGAGCAGGGTTGTCTTCAAAGGTTACTTCATTTTGAATAGAAGGTTCTTTTTGCTCAAAAATTTCTTTATTGCTCTTATTTTCACCCTTTTAGTTGAAAGACTGTTGATTCCCAATTATGCGAAAGCTATTTGTGATGGATTGAAATGGGTGATTTCTGATTTCAATTTGATGATGGTGAAACTCATAACACCAATCGAACGTTGGTTGCCTTGCATGATTAGTTTCTGCTTGAAACTCATCATCATCATCACACTCATTAAAATTTGAAAAATTATGAGAATAAACAATTTTATCAGTCAAACATATTTGGTCACCAGTTTGCTCTTCTTTTAGTTGATCTATATGTTTATTTTATGTATCAAGACAACCAGATGGAGTAAGTAGATGAGCAACAATGTTTGGTTCAAATGAAGGTTTGGAGGCTGGCAGTCTGTTCAATACTAAATCAATCTCTTCCTCTGTTAGAAGAGAAGGGGTTTTCTTTTTTCTTATAACAGAGGTACAAAAATTCTCCTTGTCTTGTATTGGCTGATTTCGAGGCTGGATGTCTTCTTGAGCCTCTTCTAAGGGAACTTCACTTCTGCTTACAGTCTTTGCATTTAGGTCATGAAGTTCTCTTATCATCATAGTACAAGACATAGGTAGGCAATCAAGCATTTCTTGACAGCCTTCTTCACTTCTTTCTTTGTAAGTTTGCTCATCATCTTCTATAAAGTGTTGATCATGATACATGTCTTGGTCACTGTCTTGGTCTTGAGGTGATTGGGCTTATGTTTGACCATGGAAAGGCATAGGTTGCTCTAAATCATCAATATTAATATTAGCCATCAACCTATCCATTCTCTTTCCAAGTATGTACATCATCTTTTCCATCACGATTAGAAATTTTTCTTGATTGTTTTCTTTATGTTCATCATACATGTCTTGTGGTGGTAGAGGTTGTGTTTGCTCAGGGAAAACCATTTGTTTTTCTTGATAACCAATATTCATATTGGCTATAAACCTATCCACTCTCTTTCCAAGCATGTACATTAATTTTTCCATCATGAGCATATGTTTGTCTGCTCGGTCTATATCTAAATCCATGTTTGTAAATCAGAAAATAGGTCACTGTATCTTGTCAACCAGTTCAAAGGTCTTTTACCAATGGAGTCATTTGGTCTTTTGGAATTTGTGAAGTGTGGAGTCGCCAAGTGGAAATTTCAGCTCCTAAGGAGGTAAAATGTTTTATGGTTCCACCACCATGTACTATGATACCAATATAAAGAGATTAAGGGTTTTCTGAGTCTTTAAGAGTATTTAAAATTAAATTGACTCAAATTCCCCTGTGGAGTCGCCAGAAATTTTAGTTTCTGGTGGCTCAACTGGAAAATAGAACAAATGTCATCGAATCAAGTGGTTTTCTGAGGTTTCAAAGGTATCTAGGATGAAAAACACTCAAAGATCCCCAGGGGAGTCACTAGAAATGTTAACTCCCTATAATT
This sequence comes from Pinus albicaulis, assembly GCA_034641835.2. Classification (NCBI taxonomy): domain Eukaryota; kingdom Viridiplantae; phylum Streptophyta; class Pinopsida; order Pinales; family Pinaceae; genus Pinus; species Pinus albicaulis. The sequence goes on along the minus strand of CM076577.1, from coordinate 1,453,840,163 downwards.
AGCAAGATTGGAAAAGTCCAACTGCAAGGAGAACACTATTTCAACCACTTTGGGATTCTAGGATCTAGCCCTCCTGAATCCGGAGAGGGATCTCTCCAATAAGTGCAAAGATGGATTTATCTTTAAAATATTGTGGGTAATGATATTAGGCTAGTTATGAAGTCCGAGGGTTTTTGTTTCTTTTGGAAGGTTGAGCATGATTATTATTTGAGTGGAAAGTTCTAAAAGGAAAGAGTTTCAAAGGTGTGAAGTTGCAAGCAATTAGAACAAGCTTTGGTTAAAAAGATAGTTATAATGCTTCTTTTTAGTCCATTGGGCTATGGAGTCATAATAGGGTTTAATTGAAACAACAAGGTCCAAGAGTGGTCCATGGGGCAAGTCATCTATGTCTAAGGATATCTTTAAAGTTGATTTTATGGAATGAAATGATACAACAAGAAGGGGAATTAAACAAATGAAGAACAAAGAGCATCCTAAGATTAGGTAAGTACTTTGAAACTATCTTGCTTTTGGCATACACTTAAGAAAGACATTAAAGTAATATAAGATCTGGTAAGTACTTCGAAACTAGCTAGCTTTTGATGCACTTTCAATAGAAAGCATTTAAACACAAAGAAAAACACATATGATAACGAAGAATAGTCTAAGATCAGGTAAGGACTTTTAACCTAGCCTGCTTTCAACACACTTTTAGGGAAACTTTCAGATAGTCTTTGGGAATAAAACTAAAGGATAGGGCTCACCATAACTTCCTTCGTTCATCTCTACTTAACATAAACTGAAAATAATGTTTAAGAACAATATTTAGCCTAGACAGTAGGACAAGGGAACACCAACATTCCTAACTGCTCAAACTGAATTAAATCATTCCAAACAACACAATTTAGAAGAAAAAATTATAGATAAAGCTTATCAGTCAGAGAAGGGTACTGATATAAAGTAAATCCTAACTCTATGCTTGTTGTTCTTTATCAGAGAATATGGACAAAGTGAAAACAAAAATAAAATAACAATTTACAATAAGAAATAACATCACCGTCGGCATAGACTAGGATCCCATAAATCAGCTTGTATTGATGTGTCAAACCAGTTACAATATTCAAGTCCAATGTTTCAGTTCAACAATCATCTTCACTTCTCAACCTAACTATTCTATCACAAACAGAGCTTCAAGAGCCTTTGAACACTATTTACAGGTAGAAGTTTCGAGCACAAGTATATTTCAAAGTTCTTCAACCAACTTTGTTTCATCTTCCACAGGAGTATTTATAGAAGAAATGAGGAGATGGGATCTGATAAAAGATCTCCTAGGTCAATTAACACGGACATTAATACTTCTCGGCCTTTGATGGGCTTGATGGAGAAGTTTACAGATGTTCTGTTTGTATTAATTTTTTTACATTTAAGAATTAAGCTCGGTGAGAGCTTTTGTTGACTTTAAGGCTCTGATTCATGTTGTAATAACTCTGCTGATATTTTTTGCATTAAGTTCCTTTGGAAGAACTAACTATTCAGTTGCGCTGAGGCAAATATCTTCTTTTCTGATCATAACTTGGCCTCTGTTGAATGCTTTGAGGCTACAGGTGGCTTTAGGTAGCTGAGAGGAATCAATTAGCCTCTGATGTGGCAGTGGAGGCTCTTTCTGACTGATAAATCCTTTTGATTTGTATTTAATTGTGTTTAATTTAATGGATAAGGCTTTTGATAATCAATCTTAGCTATAATCCATCAAACTGTAGAATTAATATTCAATCTTCAGTTCTGCTGTGGTAGGTCTTCAACACTGATACTCTTTAGCTTTGATTTAATTGTCTGTGTTTTGTTGATGTGCAGGGCCGGAAAGGGCTCATATGGCATCAATGCCCATGAAGCATTGACGAAAAGTGAAATTGGAACCCCATGGAATGATTTTACTTTATGTACAAAGGCGTGGGGGATCGTCATCCCTGTCCTTTGGTTTTCCTTTGATATAATGGAAAAATCACTTAAAACCTGCAAAATACAAAAATGTTATAAAATCTTGCGTTTATTGGATAATAACTACTTTGGAGGTTTCAGATAGGAGCATGGCCATTGGATGTCAGCATCCAATGGTGTGGATTTGCGCGTAGTGGTCAAAATGAGAGAGGTTGATGAAATGGTGCAGAGGATTAAGTTCGAGTCATTTATCTTGCAGAGATCAACGGTCGAAATAATTTGGGAGGAAATAAAGCGAAGGGGTCAATTTATAGAGAAATGGCATAAATTTAAAGAAATAAGGTTAAAAACCTTTGTCGGACGAAATTTGTTAAGAATTGAAATTGGGGTTTCGGGATGATCGTCGGCCGTCGGATGAGACCAGGCCATGAGATCAACGGCGGAGATTGCACGTTAAAAACCCTTTGGAAGAGGCGGAGGATGATAGTGTATGGCCATATTATATTTGATTTGTTTATCTGCAGAGATCAACGGTGGGAAGCACGCACGATAACACACAATGCAAATGGGAAAAAGTGGTTTTGGAGTAGAAAACCATGGGTTTCGCGTGGTGAAAGGGTGGGGAGGTAGTTTTTCCTTTTTGAACACGATATGCGTTAGAGGCCACCACGTGTCTTTCCAAAGTAGCTTATATTGCATAAAATTTGTGGATTAACAATCGTGCTTGAAGTTACGCAATATGGAACGTCGACCGTTAGATCTGGGGCCTCAGATCTAACGGTGGGGAGTGAGCACTATTGAGGTTTCCATGTTTTGGCCAGATTGGCAAGACCAAAAGATGAGACAACATCAGAACCACTTTGGGATCCTAGGATCTAGCCCACCTAGATCTGGATAGGGATCTCTCCAAATAGAGCAAAGAATGATATATCTTTGAAAGCTAAAAATAAGGTATTAGGCTAGGTATGAAGCATAAAGGGGGGTTTTAAAATGATTTGGTTGGTTGGTTGTTGGGTTGGTCATGCGATCATAGACTAAGAAAGTAATGGGAGAAAAGGAACAAAACAGCAGGATGTTTCAGCAAAGATGATAGGTCAAGAAAGTGACATCCATTGGGCTATGGAGTCATGAAAGGTAATTACACGCAACAACTATTTAGAGGGCAAGTCATCTACACTAAAGGATATTTTTAGATAGATGGTGAGATGGAACATTAAGGATTGAAAATGAAAGAAGGAAAGCAACCCAATTTTTGTCTATAGATTAGGACAGAGGTCATTTAACTCTAGACCTGCTTGGAAATACTCAAAGGCAGCTTTCAATGGAGGGACAAAGGGGCAGCTTATAGATCGGACCGGAGGTCATTTAACTCCAGGTCAGCTTTAGCATGCTCCAATAGAAAACATAGATAAGTTTAACAGAGCCAGGGTCTATAGATCAGAGAAGGACTTTGAACCTTCAATGCTTTGACACCAGCAAGAGATCTTAGAAAGGCCAGCTGGTCGCACAAGGATCCTAGTGGACAGGGCTAACTCTAATCCCTAGTGTTCCCAAATATTCCAACTTAAACCCAACAAGAACAACTAAAGATAGATTTCATTAATTCATACATCAGCTAGCAGGCAATGACATCCACTACATTGGTTAAATTAACTGAAATCAACCCTTAGATAACACATTTAGCAGAAAACATTGAAGGCAAGGAGATCAAAGACATAGGGTACCTAACAAGGGTAAATCCTATGCCATATTTCTGATGCGAGCCCAGAAGACCAATGAACAGCATGAAAATGTAATAAAACAATAAGATAAGAAAAACATCACCCGTAGTAATAGACCAAGATCCAAAGAAATGTGCTTGATTAATTGATGCAAAACCAGTCACATACACTGAGCTCAATGGCTGTTACAATCCAAACTTATCCTCCCAGCCTACTACAATACAAAATACTCTACTAATTTCTCCCAAAATTGTTCTAACAGTCAAAACTGAATCCCTCTAACTACAATCGGCAACAACCGAACAATAACCTTTTACAATATGTTCTCGAGAATTATTATAGGAGAAGAGAATAAGAATGGTAGGTGATATTCATTAAATGAATTTCATTAAGCCAGAGGAGAGGTAGGTTGAATGCCCATTCTGCAAAATGGCTCTTCATTAACTATGTGTACTCTGGAGCATGGTCCAGGAGTCTGTTAATAACTTCAAGTATGTTCTTCTGAAGAAATCCGACTGATGGTACTCTGTGGTAGCTTTCTTAAATGAGTGACACAGCGAAAAGGTCTGCAGGTCTCTCCATACCTCATAACTGTGGTTTTGATAGTAACATAAACTTCTTTCAGTGTACTTAGCTTCTTGAGGGCTCGAGGGGGCATGGAGAACGCTGAGAGGCAGTCTCTCTGGAGAAAAGTACACTGCTGATGTAGAACACAGATATAGCTTTGTTTCTTGTGCTTCTTTAATCTTCAATTGCGCATTAATTCCTTGAATGAGGATTAGAGCATTTGATCTTGAATTTTTGGGCTCTAACACCTTGATCTCTGCTACTGATACGTTTTGTTAATGTAACGACATCTCTGTGCTTTGAATCGCATTGACTGCGACTATGACGGGCAGAGCGAAATACCAGTCTGGTGAAAAACCCTGCACAATGAAAACAAATCAATTACAACATCCAGGGTGGTGGTGGGAGAATGCTTCAGAGGCCGGAGGAATGGTGGAAATGGTGGAGGTGAATGGAAAAACTGTGGTAGAACGGTGCAAACAAGAAAAATAATGCAAAAATGGTGGAGGCTTAGACAGGTGGTAGCACGATGGAGAAAATGCATGCTGACCGTTCGATCTTACATGGGGGTGATGATCGATGGCAAAAAATGCGCGATGATGGGTTTTGGAAATAAGGCGAAAAACCGATGAAATGAGAAAATTCTGTGAATGGAGGTGACGTGGTGATACCCAGTCGACGACGGGGCTGACTTTAAATCTGGACCGTCCGATCTCGGGAGGAGATCGACAACTGAAAATTCATTGGAGGGCGATGGATGGTAGGCTAGGAGTATGGATACCTTGGGTTAATTTCCACGCATCTTTGGGGTGCGATGATCGTTGGATGGAGATCCCTAGATCGGACGGTGCACGTGCATATCGCGCCGGGTCAAATGCCAAACGATGATGTGCGATGAGGGGGTGGTTTTCAAACAGTGACGGAGCCACGTGTCAGGCAGTGAGTGGAATCGCTCCGAAAATAAAAATACCACCCATCCTTCAGATGCAATGCGATGGATACCACCGGTTTTTGAATAGTGCGTGGGGACCACTGGGCAGGGCAAACTCTAATCGTTGATCTGGCGGGTTAATGGATGGCTGTGATGCGATCTAAGCGGTGAACGGGGTGAACGGTGGACGTTGTAGGGAATGAGACGACCGTCCAATATATAGAGATTGATGGTCTAAAGTGCTCCTGATGTATATTTTTGATAGTCAAATTCCACCTTGGTGTCTAGTCTTGGCGCCGGGTCATGTGGGGGGAAACGGTTCTGGGGCTAGGGCCGAAAGGTGCTAACCCACATATATGAAGAAAATGGTTTTTTGGCCCGTTTTTAATGAAATTCGAGGCTAGGGAGGGGTAACGGTAGAGGCGATAAGGGTTTTTAAAGGTTTTGAGGGGGGAAAGAAAGTGACTTAGAAGGTTTAAGGGGGATTTGGGGGTAGGAAAAGGGGAACTTTGACAAAGGGGAGAGGGGTGAAAAGTGGGGTTTAGTGGGAATAAAATAGGAGGAAATGGAGGCTAAATGGAGATGGAATAAGAGGACCAGGAGGCCTTTTGGGCATTTTTCCTCCCAACAGAGAAGCTTTATAATTGGAAACAGCAGAGGGGATTTCATCAAAGGAAAAAGGCACAAGGAGGCTTCAAGGATGATGTGTTTTTAGGGGAAATGCATTCCTTGAAGGCTCAAAAACATTTTAGCCCCCTGTTTGCTTGTCAAAAAATTTATAGGGGGCTAACAGTGGCTCCACATGGGGATGGCTTCTTCTTGAAGGAGTCAAGAATTCAGAGGATAAATCTTTGGTGTATGCCAGATGCCTCGTACTTGACCCATCCATTTTCTTTCTTGGATCAGCTGCCACAAATCATGAAGACATCACATGAGCAGTAAAATTCTCCCAAACAACTACCTACCCACACTATAATCCTAGCATTTTTTCCTTTGGGTGCACTTGGACTTGCAAACCCTTTACATCATCAATTTTTTACAAGCAGGAAAATAACCTATTCTACTTCTACCCTTATTAATCCATGAGACCAGATTAGACTGTTGGCCTCATATTTTCTCTACCTAAACTATATCTGCTAGGATTAAACTGTCTAGCAGATTTCTTCTCTATATTCTAAGACATAAATTGAAAAATAGTCAAGCCAGGACTAGACTGTATAACTTGCTGGACTATGCAGAAATTAAAAAAAACTAACTACATGCTCACAGACTGAGCTTTATTGAGCTTTTCCTACCTACCCTACTCTAATTTGGAAATCTCTGATGTTCTAGGTGATACAATAATGCCAATGAAACCAGTCAAGCAGCAACAAAAAAGGATATGAGCACTGACTACCTGTCAGAGATAACCACAGGGTGCTCTGCATGTGGTTCTTAAAAACTGAGGTCACCATCAGTAGTGACCACTCCTGATGAATTTGGCCCGTGCTAAGGATCAATGCTGGAGTTTTTGAGCAAATTTACCCCTTGTTCCCTGCAGAATGCCCCATTTTTTAACCTTTGTTTTCCCCTTGTCAAATTCCCCTCTAATTCCCTAAATCCTCCCAAAATCCCCTTTACATTCTGTACACACCCCTTGTTTGGCCCATTTTCTCCTTATTCCCTCTATCGATACCAAATTCTGCCCTCAAATTGCATTAAAATGGGCTGAATAACCATTTTAGCCAGCCCCTGAATCGTATTTTCCCTCATGTGGCCTTGCGCTAGAACCACCCGCCAGCACGAAAGGTGCTTACCGCATTTATATATCGGGAGCGTTCTGGATCGTTGATCTGTGTAAAACAGACGGTTGTTGCGATCCCCACAATGTTCATCGTTCGACCCTTTCATCGCTCGTACATCGCATCTTCGTCATTCATTTACCCGCTGATCCGACGGTCCGGAATCTGCCCACCTCGGTGGTCCCCAGGCCACGGTCACTGTTCAAAATCCAGCGGTTTCTATCGCACCACCTTTGAGGGGTGGGCGGTATTTTTTGTTGGGCTAGCGATTCCACTCATCACATGATGCATGTCACTGACACTGTTTGAAAACCACCTCCCCATCGTGCATTATCGTTCGGCAGAAAACCCGGCGCGATATGCACGTACGCCATCCGATCCAGAGCTCTCCATCCAATGGTCATCGCGTCCCGAAGATGCGCGGAAATTAACCCAAGGTATCTGTACTCCTAGACCACCATCTGTCGCCCTCCGATGCATTCTAAGTCGTCGATCTCCTCCTGAGATCGGACGGTCCATATTTAAAGTTATCCCCGCCATTGACTGGGTCCTGCCACGTCACCTCTCCACGTGTTTTTATCACGTTGTCCTCCGCCCTCCTTATATTTCATTCATATTTCATTCAGAGGTCATTTTTCAAAGGTTTGCATTTAAATTTTTCGCCACAGTCCGCCAGCTTCACCATGGTCTTCTTCCACTGTTACACTGTATTTTCCACCATCACCCTGCACTATTCTGCCATCTCATCGGTCTACACAGTAATTCTCATCGCCCCCGCTGCATCCGTCCATCCCCATGCATGTTTTCTCTAACGTGTTTGCGTGTTTTGCAGGGTTACAGACAGGCGGATAACCGCCATGATCCGTATGCACTATTGTAATGGCACAGTGCGCAGAGGAAGCTAAATTCAGAGCCTAGTATTACAGGAAAATGCCCGAAAAGGTGTCTGCAACATAAATTTCATTAAAGGACAGAGTTTGAACTCTACAAAACCTCTCCGACACCATTAAAGCTCAGTTTTTCACTGACAGAGACAGTTTGAAGCAGCAAAGAGTATCAGTGATGAAATTAAAGGTCTAAAGCACATTGTTGAAGATATTAAGCCTTAATCCAGTGTTTAAAAGTCAAGGTACCAGAAATGAAGACCCCAAGGATCAACCAAAAAGTCCAATACACGGAAATAATGGTGGTAGGGTTTTCTAATTAGCGGAATGTTTTTCCTGAGCAAGGACATGGTATGCATTGCTGTTTCAGTCGACATTGTGTCCAAGTGAAGCTTCCTCCCTGACAACAGTCCTGATGCTATCAGAGCATTTGATTCACCGTATGGTAGACCCTGGCATCATTTATTTACTTTTTGTTTATTCACCAGAAGTACTACAGAGTACTGCAGCCAAAGTATATTAGAGACATACCGGAGTAAATGGAAGCCTGGAGAAGACCACTTTTTCACCCAAAGAGTGCCATGGATAAATGCACAGAATTTAAATAGAATGGGCCTCAGCCCTCTTCCTTTCCTGAGTTTTAATGCTGCATTTAGTTTTCACCTACTTTCTTTGCTCCACTTGAGCTATAACTTCATGAAGAAACTCATTGTAAAGGTTGTTGATCAGTTATCAGAGAATTACAAGTTGTTTCTTTTGAGACATAGTCTCTATGTAAAGTTGTAAGATAGGCTGAGGAAAATTTTTTCAGACTGAGTATCCAGCTATTGGCAATGTTGTACCTGAATGGTATTGATTTTTAATATGACAAGCACATTTCTTTGGATCCTGATCTAAAGTAGCGGTGATGTTTTTATATCTTTGTATTTGTTATTAACTTGCATTCCATTTCATTTCATTTCTACTAGCTCACATCAGAAATCTGGCATAGGATTTACCCTTGTTAGGTACCCTATGTTTCTGCTCTCCTTGCCTTTGATGTTTTCTACTAAATGTGTTATCTAAGAGTTGATTTCAGTTAATTTAACCAGTGTAGTGGATGTTATTGCCTGCTAGCTTATGTATGAATTAAATGAATCTGTTCTTAGATGTTCTTATTAGGATTTAATTGAAAGAATTGGGAACACTGGGAGGTCTAGAACCCTATTTCTATCTCACTAGGATCATTTTCAATTGATTGAACCTTTCTAATATCCCTCAAGCTAGAGGCCGAAGAATTGAGAGTTCAAAGTCTCTCTCTGATGTCAAGTCTTTAACTTTGTGTTCTAAATCTTTATTGTTTTCTCCTCCCTTACCATTCCATACCACACTATCATCTTTAAGATCCAATGTTTTAGATGACTAGCCCAACTAAAAGCCTGCATATTGATTAGCAAGAAAATCCTTTCCTGACTCCATTTCCCAATGGTTTTGAATGCTCCCTAGAATACTCACCTCTGCCTAAATCCTCTTTTCTCATCCTTGTCTTATATTGAACCCTTCATTCTTGATTCCCAACAACCAAAAAAACAACCACACAAACAAACCCTGTGCCTATAACTAGCCTAATATCTTAACCTTTTGAGCTTCAAAGACATAAAACCTTTGCTTATATAGTGAGATCCCTCTCTAGAACCAGGAGGGCTAGATCCTAAGGTCTGAAAGTGGTTTGATTTTGTCTCATCTTTTGGTATTACCAACCTTTCCAAAACATGTGAACCCCAACAAGCGTGATATTGGATAGATTTGCAGGCAAAAGCGGGAAGCTCAGATTCAATCTGAGCCATTGGATCTAAGATGGACGACCGAGATCAAATCTTGAAGAAGGCAGGACCCACAGGAGGTGGGCCTGTCGAGTTTAATATGAGCAGTTAGATGGAACAAATCAACGGCTGAGATGTGATCTAGGGTATAAACGAAATAATACAAAGGCGAAGAATGGGTTAATGAGGGTCGTTGATTTGCGGAGATCAACGGCTGAGATTTGGCCAAAAAACATTATGAAGCGGGACACATGATTTAAACCAAAGTCAGGGGATGCAATCTGGACCGTCCAATCTGGACACGTGGACGGCCTAGTTGCAATCGAAGGCATGTGGTCGGCAGGGGGGAGAACTTGAATGGCGCCGAAGCGATTGAGCGTTGGCTGTCGATCTACAAATTAGATCGACGATGGAGGATTAATCGGAGGGGTTCCAAGCAGAGGGAAGCGTTTATGATCAGAGAAAATAAGGGTTGTTGGATCGGAGTTATGGCGAATAGAACCAACGGCGGAGGATCCATCGGGGGTAGTCAATCAGGAAGGGGAATAAAATGCGCCCGATAAAAAATTGCGAAGCGATATTGCGTGGGCCGTTTGATCGGTCCAAGATCAACGATGGATATGGTTTCAAAACATGCACCGGTGGAAACCCCTTAATATTTTATAAAAACCCAAAGTTTATGAAATGCAAAGGTTTATTATGTCTCGGGGCAGATTATACGTATGTGGGTTGGTGCCCGATTGCGGGGTTGTTGGTTTATATGAAAAGAAATAGGTCTAGGGCTTTATATGTATAAGGGCCAATCGCATCGAAACTTTGGTGCAGGGCTTTTCAATCTACCCATTTTCATTAAAAAACATTGTTCTGGCGGGTTTAGACCAAAACTTAGGAAAAGTGGGTTTATGAATTTATAAAGGGAAATATGCATCGGAGATGGGTTTATACAATTTTTTAGCACCTGATTGCGGGCCCAGGGTTCAGCGAATGAGATAAGGGGATCAGGAGCTTACAACCATAGGCTAATCGCATCGGAGGCTTTTAACATGGCAAATAGACTTGCGCGCTTTGATTTCTCCAATGCGATAAGTGCCAAATGGGCTTAGCGCTTGGTTCCAGCACCAAGGCATATGGTGGGGAAGTGGTTTAGGACTTAGCCCAAGGGGCTTAAGCCTGCAGTTAAGAAACTTTATTTTTTATGAAAATTTTCACAGTTTTTGATGGATTTTGGGGTTTCAGCAAATTTTAAAAGTGAGTTTTAAACTTTGTAAAGAGGATCTTATGAAGGGGAAAGGGGAATAAATGAAAAATAGATGAATTTTGATGGGGGAAAAAGGAATAAAAATGAAGGTTAGTTTTGAGTGGAGGGGGTGGGAAATGGAGTTTTGCAGCAGTCTTTTCTTCATGAAAAACAACAGAATTTTTGAGTTCGAAAGGGAAAACAGAAGTGAATATTAAATAAAGGGCATGATGTCTCCATGAGTCTTCAAGAGATAACACTTTTAGCAATAAAACCTGTTTCTTGAAGGCTCCAAAAATGATTTAGCCACCTTTTGATATAACAAATTTTATAGGTGGCTAATAGATCGGAAGAAGTCTGAGAGAGGAATCGGGTAATGACAAGAGAATACTAGAAACCTGAAAGAAAAGAGATCGAATACTGGTTTGAAAGACAGATCCAAGAGTTCACAGTAAAATAAAACCGCAATGAAAAGTTAACGATGGAAAGGTGGAAAACTAAGTACATTCTTACTGAAAGCTACGAAATATTCTTTGCAACCTTTGCGATTGAACTCCAAGAGTGGCTGGCCAGGCTGGTGGAATTCTAAAAGTGCTGGAAGGACGAGCGAGTCACTCAGTGGACCACAGAGCTACTTGAGCAGCTGGAAAAAACTAATAATACTATCACACGCATGGTGGAATACTGGGTGGATAGTGTGCTGGGAGGATTTGTGACAGAATTTTCCATTGATCATTTTGTATCATACTCTGAGGCCGAACAACGATTCTTCAAAGGATTCTGAGGCAAATTTCTGAGGACGTTACCATTACTGATCAAGAAATTATTGTGAGAAAAGAGCATTCTGTGTAGTCATACTGACTGAATGACCTCGGATCTAGACGGAAGCGCGACTCGCAGTGGTAAATGCTATCGTACCAACATTGATGGAGGGAGATCCACCTACAATCCGTTGCAGGAACTAGTTGTGCAATATCCCCCAGATACATCGTCACCTAGGCCACGAAAAGGTAAGAATTCGCTTATACCACCACCCTCCCTAAATAGTGATATGGCTGCACATTTGAAACTACCTACCTTCAAGGGGGTAGGAGATGAGGATATGGAATGATTTTGGTTCGTTGCAAACTTCGTATGGATTACACAAAATGTGGCGAGTGATACGATAAAAAAAGCGCAGCTGTCATTAGCCTTTGAGGATAGAGCCCTAGACTGGTATATGCGATATATTGCCCAGAATAGGGGCGCATCTATTCAAGATATCAAGGATGCTTTGAAGCACCAGTTCAGGAAGCCTAAATCTTATTCCCAGTTAGTAGCAAAAGTAAAGGACTTCAAACAAGGTGCATCTGAGTTAGTATTGGAGGCTGATCAACGACTGAAGAAATCAATCAGGGAAGGAGGATTCAAATATGATGATAGACAACATACGAAATGGTTCATTGCTATGTTGTTACCTCACCTGTGCACGCCAATGAGTCATCAGACCTTTGAGTCGTAGGAGAAGGCTGTGGAGGCCACTATGAAACTAGAGGCTACCCACCAAGAGGATACAACAGCAGGGGTACAAAAAATCTAAGAACAACTTGGGGCTATGCATATGGAGATACAGAACATGTGAAAAGAGTGAGGAAAGGACGGTTGTGCAGATCTCTAGTGTATACAATGCCAGGTGTCTGGCCATACGAAGGATCAGTGCCCTCTATTGATGGATTACATGCAAGCAGGAGGACCTAGCCTGGTATGCCCAGGGGTAAGTAGGGAACCCGTCCTATTACGACCAGGTTCAAGCAGACCTGCATTATGGTGTGATGATTGTCGGGTAGTAGGACTACATGATACAAACCATTGCCTTCGGTTAGGTGCGTATGTCCCAGAATTAAAGCAACAATGGTTCTGATTCTGCCGATTAGTGGGACATGATGAGCAGAACTGTCGTACCTATGACTTAATAATGGATTGTGGGAGATTATAGAGGGTACAATCAGACCCTATGTCGCCAAGAATTTCTGCGCACTTTGGAGGATCATTGGCTCGAGGCAGAGGAGGTCGGGGAGAAAGCGCAGGACGAGGACATGGGAAGCTAGTCTGTTATAACTGTGGGGAAATAGGGCACTTTTCCAGAGAATGCCCAAATCCCACCAGGCTATCATGCAGATATTGTAGGCAGCTGGACCATGAGGTAGAGAACTGCCTAATTTTAATACCCAAGATGAAGGAAAAGTATCCCACCCCTACGCAGAATGTACAAAGAGTTAAATCCGAGTTAAGAAAAGCGGATCCCTGTGTAAAAGTAATGACACGCAGCGGGTTGGTCACCTAGGAAACAAAAGAGGAGCTTGACTCCAGGGGAGGAGTGCCTTTCAAAGAACAAACACCACTGAAAGTCCCTACGCAGCTGTCAACGCAACCTCAGATAGAGGAAGGGGTTGAGCCCTTTTTAATGGCATGTCTAAAGCTGCTGTGAAATCCACAGGCCATAGGTAATATCCAAGCACTACTGAATACCTGCGCGTTTAGGACCAATTTGGTCCCTGAAACCAAGGATGTACACAAACTATACAGCTATAAGAAGCACACCGGAAGAGAGATGTGATTGACTGCGCAGACTGGTGACTACGAGATGGATCAGGTTATCTTAGATCTGGGGTCAAATACGAATGTATTACCAAAGCAAACATGGCAACAAATGGGGGAACCTAAATTAGAATGGTCCACCATCTAGCCGAGAATGGCCAATCAATAGAAAATCATCCCTCTAGGGAGATTACCAAAAGTCATGGTTGACATCGCAGGGGTAAGGGTCCTAGCTGACTTTGAAGTCATAGAAATTGTGGAAGATGTGGATCCCTACCCTGCGCTCATTGGACTGGACTGGGCAATTGACATGGGGGGTGTCATCAATCTCAAGAAGTGTAGCATGGTGTTTGAAAGAAAAGGTACGTGTGTCATAGTACCATTAGATCCAGCACAAGGTGTGCGGTATATAGAGCCAGCCTATGAGGAGGAGGAATTAGATCACATTTATAAATTAACTATGTTGGATGAAGATCAGGTTAACCCCATGGAGGCAGGAATTATCTGTTGGGAAAAGGACAGTGATTTTTTCTCTGACTCTGATGACGAGCTAGAAAATTGGCAAGGCTTATTGCACGAAGTTTCCGTGCTTCGATGTCTTCAGACCATCAGGAATTTTCGGTACATCTCTACCACGGAAAGGAACCTGCCCCGCCAGGAAGACGCGGATGATAATCAGGAGACGGTTGAACCTAATATTCCCACGGAACGCAGGCTCAGGGCATTATCACTAACATTGCACGGAGCACCTACGCAAGGACTGATATTCTTCGCTCAGGAGAAGTATTGGAGAAGGGTGATCCTACGCATAGGGCCCCTAGTTAGCAGATGGAATCTGAGGCCAGTCGACCTACGCAGACACTTGCTGACATACCACACTCAAGGGTGCGATCAAGCCTTGCACAGTTAGGCTTTCCGGGGTACCGCTGACCTAGGCATGCGTTGGATTACGGACCTGCCCGGACCCATGTGTAATTTGAATAATTTTCAAATGCCTCAAGTAATAAATGGCACGAGGATGTGTGATGTAGCCCTCTGGTGCAAGGATGTTCCAACCAAGGGAGAAGCGCATGGCTTGAAAAGACTGATGGCCAACTTGCAGACACACCTTGAGTCGACCTTCATTCAGGGTACGCGAACGACATGCAGGCATCATTTGTGGTCTGACATTCCATGGAAACGACCTCAGGCACATAAGACGACCATTAGCACATCCCAATTTAATAAAAAAGGGATCTTAAAAGTACACACAATCGGTGGTAGATCATCAATGTAACCATTTATGGTAAGATTGATCTACCTAATCGATGGTCAGTCTCACGAATGGGCTACTCCACCATTAAATAACTCCGGACGATGTGCGTATTGCTGGATAATTACACAATAGGCTATTTATTCACCCTACAACATGATCCCGTTATCTACGTACTGGTTTTTTGCACTCCTTAACATTCTCTGGGTTGGCCACTTTCGTGTTGCTAGGAAGGACCCAACCAGAACACCTGGGAGTGTTGAGTGCATTCATAGGGGTGAACGCTAGCTCCCGACAGAAAGGATTGTCTGCGAGCCACGCATAGTAGGAACGTTGCGATACAGGGACATGCTGTGGCTTCTCTGCAACTCTAGAACACTGCCCAGCCGAAGCAATGTGTGTTCCCTCCCTCGAATTTCCCTCGTCAATGCTCCTGATCCAACTACGGAGGACATTCGAATTGATTTAGCATAACTATCTTGCACATAACTACAAGGACTGCACACTAGAGTGTTGCGTGAAGTTTTCCACTGTGACCGAGCCAAGAAACAACAGTATAACATACCTCAGGAAGTGTGGGACCAGCGGGTTGCAGTTGTTACAGAGGCAATGCAGATTATTCAAGAATAGTTGATGTAGGGCACATAACTGGTCGAAGCAGCTATCCAACTATGGACAACCATCCAACACAATTCCACGCTTCAACATATCCAGATGGAATTGAAATAGGCGGAAGCTGCTCTGGACCAAGTCAAAGCCTCCTCACCCTCCACCATCTCCACGCAGTGTCTAGCCATCCTGGACAAGATTGAGAACCTTCGCCACAACAAGCATGTCACTCGAAAACGGTTGAAACCATGGGCTGATACCACACTCCAGCTCGCCAAAGATGTTCATTCTACCATTACGCGCCTTCATCGGCTGTTGGAATGGGTTATCGCGTCTCCAGATGTCCCTGCCTCCCAGACACTGGTCAACATTACGCAAAAATATGCGGCCCAGAGTAATGACATGCTCCCACCGCTCATCCACACTCTTGATACCTTGCACGCGCAAGTTGAATCCACACCACTACAGTGACTTGGGACGAGTCACAAGATTGTGTTGGGGGATTGTTGGAACGGGGTCTCCTAACAAGTTGTGAAATTGGTCTATTTTTTATATTTTTGATTATATTTAGCCTAGCTGAGGGGTTTTGGGGTGGGTTAAAGCCCCGAACGCATTG
Organism: Pinus albicaulis; assembly: GCA_034641835.2. Taxonomy (NCBI): domain Eukaryota; kingdom Viridiplantae; phylum Streptophyta; class Pinopsida; order Pinales; family Pinaceae; genus Pinus; species Pinus albicaulis. The sequence continues at coordinate 1,453,824,269 of CM076577.1, read as the reverse complement.
TAATGGGTCAAAGGGTAAACTAGGGGTCCAAAAACCATGGGTTGCGGACCATAGGAAAGTCGAGGCTAGATTGTTATAAATAGAGATTCATTTTGTATTGTAAAGGATAAGAAATGAGGAGCTATTGATGTGATCTATTGTTTAAGCTATCTGTTTGGGTTTTGGGGAACGAACTCATGTTGGCTGTGTGCGCGTAAATCCTAGTCCAGCTGTGTGCAGACCCTGCTGTTGTGTGCACAGGTTGGGAAGGGAATTTGAATTGTAAGGAAGAATTGATGAATGAATGAATGTGAAAGATTGTTAGAGAACTAAATCTGTAAGTACTATTATATGAATTACTGGTAATTGTTGTATTATGTGTTTTCTTTCTTTAAGCTGTGAAAGATCTGTGTACTGTGTTCTTGGATCTAGATCTGTTATGTTCTGTTTATGTACTGCTGTGTTGATGATATAATAAGCATATAACTATAGATCTAGTGCCCGTGGGTGGGATTAATTAACTCTGCGTAGAATAAGGTAATCGGGGATTACAGGATCTAGCACTGCTCTGCTTGCTTTACCCATCCATTCTCAGGGTGCGGAAACCTGGTTCTAGCACCCACCCATACTACTTCGGGTGAGACTTTGACCCGCGAAAGCAGGTCACTGCCGAAAGGGCCAGTAGTATAGGGGTTTGTTGGCAAACCTTGCTTACTGAACTTGGGTTAGGACCCCTCGAGCCAACATCCTCCCAAGGAGAGCTCTTTGAAGAAGCCTCTTGATATTGATCTCAGAAGGGAATTGAGGAAAAATAAACTGTGTTTCACTTGCCAAGAGTCATGGGCACCAAGACATAGATGTGTTGCGGGGAAAGCACACTACATAGAAGTCTTCTCAGGTCTTGAAGAGGAAGATGAAGATGGTGAACCTAGGAGGGGTCATAGCGTTGATGATGATCAGGAAGATCAAACACCATCCAGAGATGGGAAGGGAGGCTTTGCTCCAATAAGTGGGACTCTTGCATCTTTGAGAGGAGTGCCTAAGTACTTGACCCTAAGAGTACAAGGTTTAGTCATGAATCAGAGAGTATATGTCCTGATTGATAGTGGGGCAACCCAAAACTTTATTGATGCTCATCTTGTGCAAAGGAGAGCAATCCCCACTGAAACTTTTGAGGGATTTTCTGTTTTAGTCCCAGGAGATAGGACAATGCAATGCATGCAATATGTTCCCTCACTCTCTGTCACCATGGGATCCTACACTCTGGTGGATCACTTCTTTGTAGTTGACATACTAGACACCAACATCATTTTGGGTGTCCAATGGTTGATTACCTTGGAGAAGGTTACCACTGATTGGAAAGCTTTGCAGATGGAGTGGACAGACTTGAAGAGTGGGAAACCACAAATTATTCAAGGCATGCACACTTATCCTTCACCTAGTACTTCCACACAAACAACAGAGATCGATTTGCGTAGTGGAAGCAAGGATCTCACAGTCCCTACTCTCATGTTCATGAGGATGCTGCAAGGTACATTCTTATCTAATGGCAAGCCACCTCGAATGCCATCAGATTCAGATCTTGTGGGGAAATCCCCACAAATTTTTGCTCCAAATCAGATCTAGGAAATATTGGAGCAATAAGAGACCAAGTTACAGCGTTGGAAGGCTTGGGACAGCCCAAGAATGAGGAGGATCTTCTTCATGCATAAATATCACCCTCTCACTTTTCTAAATCTGCGCCGTGAGAGGAGAAGAATGGGAGGATCATCCTTCCAACAAACAATTTTGGCATGTGTAATGTTAGAAAGGAAATCAGCAATATGAAAAGCACTTCCATAGATGAATCAGCAGCGTTGTCATTGTTGAGCAATGTGGATCTTTATTGGAAATATCAACTGCTTCTAGAGTATTCCAAATATCTCCACACAAGTATGATACTTGATGGCATGCAACAAGAAGAAGACTACTTATTCCAAGGGGGATTCATTTATTATCATGGTAAGGTCTTCTTGGCTAGAGCTTCCAAGCTCAAGCAGAAGATCCTACAAGGAGCTCATGATGCATTCTTCCTCAGCCATATGCATTCAATGAAGATCTATACCCTGATCATGAGGAGTTTTGATTGGGAAGGCATGAGAGAGGAATTACATCAGCACTTTAAAGAGTGCAATAGCTATGGAGGATTGGGGCAGTGAATGGACTCTTTGCAAAAGTCATCTCATCCAAATCTTCCTTTGCTTGAGAGGAGGGGAATGCTCATGCACAACTCCAGGTGTGTGAAGGACTATGATGGTAAAGGATATTATCATGCCAAGCAAGTTGTATTTTCTGATCTATTACATTCCTTTGCCATGTTTTTGTAGGATATGACTCCTAATGGGAGTGAAAGGTCATGTGGATCTCATGGGTTTTTGTGGGCCAATAGAGATGTTGAACTTGGCCACTCCCTTATTGTGCAAAGGGAGATTCCATCTCATGATGGGTGCTTTCCAAAGACACCAAAATTACCCATCATCTTCAACCATGTTAAGGTGACTCATACAACAATTGTGTGGTGGGAATACCATTTACCACACCTTGATCTCATACATGTAGGTGATGTACTGTGTTGGCATCACATGTGGGATTTTGACCCACCTCCTCAATTTCACATTTCAGTTTTCATATATGTAGTCTTGCTTCCATACTTGGATGATATAGTTGTATCATTTATGGGGTTGTATGGACATAATATGGGTAGTGTGTATGTACCACATGGTTTAGAAATTCTACCTCTACTTCATGATACATGTTTTAGATGTAGCATTGCTTCAACCATGTTTATTTCTGTTGAGCTTTTCACTCCTGGTGGGATGGACTGTGCACATATTATGTTGACCTTGGAGGAATAATTCATGAGATATTGGCTTGTTGAGCACTTGGCTTATGATGAGGACTTGATCCTTGATGATGTCATCACTGGAGGAGGAGAAGTACTACAGCTCTTACCCTATCAATTGATTGAGGACAAGAAACATTTTGGAGGGGAGGACTGTAATATTCCTACTTAGCCTGAGCTTGGAGGAATATTCATTTTTGTTTTACTTTCTATTGCATGAATAAATGAATAAAGGAGGACATGTAAAACTCCTGAAAAGACTGAATAAATAAATGCCCATGTAAACAAAGATAAATCTGGGCCATGTAAATAAATCACTTGCAGGTGTGAAAGGGGTTTGAGCTGGGAGACTGGGTAAACCTTGACCAAATCTACAGTGATGTCTAGGTTCAATGTATCTCATGAAGGGACAACGCAGTTCTAGAAGGAGGCCCCTCATGTGAAAGGAGCTAACTCATCAAGGTGGTTTAGGGTTTGCAAAGGCTTTCATCTTATAAAAGGAAGGGGAAGGCAGCAAGAGAAGGTTGTTGATTGATTATATTTCTGAGTATATTGTCTGCTTAGACAAATATTATTCTCTGTTGTTTAGTGGAGAATTGTGCTGCTTAGCACTTGGAGTTCCTATGCAGGGATTTCACCTCTTCCTTTGAGGATTCTTGGAGGAGTATTTGTTAATTTGATCCACTATCAGGCTTGAGGCCAAGCTCTACTTCTAGTTGCAATCTAGTGTGGGTTTGTCTGCTTTTGCAAGCTACAACAAGTGGGATTCTAGATCTGCAGAGATCTAGCTTGTATTGAGAGCCTCTTCTCATGGAGTGTGTCTTTTAACCTCCTGGAAGAGTGCCTCTCCTGTTTGTGCTTTAGATCTGTATCTTGGCAGCTATCCATCTATGTTATTCAATCTAAAACGCAGTTTTCATTGAGGAACTACGTTATTTTCATATGAGATTCTTCAGGGTGTTTTGATCCCAGTTTTGATGAGAGATCTCTAGTGTTGGGCTTTGCCTTTCACTTTGGTGATCCATGGATTAGCCTAATGATCCATGTTCTATTTAGATCTGATCTATTGTAATGTAAAATCATACTCAGAAATTACTGCAACATTTTACAGATCTGCAACTTAAAACTCAGATCTACTCTTTTTTATGCATGATTTGGTCAAAACCCCAAGGGGATCTTGTAAATAAGACTATCTAGTTTCCAGATCTGAAATGGATCTAATTTTTTGTCCACATATTTGTCCTAGATCTAAGTTGTAATATTCAGCTACTGTAACTCCTTAAAATAACGTTGTTGAGTCATTTCTACAGTTATATATGTGTTGTAGTCTTCTTTTCTGAAGATTTCTTGCTCTATTGTCTCCTAAATTATACTGTATATTGAAAGAGCTTCATTATAATTCTAATTTGTTGTTTTTATCTCACAATTTAATCATATTTGATGGCCTCATGTTCATACTATCGAAGATTTCGTTATTTCTGAAGTAGTTTGTTGTGCATAGCTGCAGCCCCTCTTGTAGGGTGTTTTCCAGCTAGACTAGGTGGTGGGAGATCTGTTTACCACACCTAGTTTGATTTGTTTTTGCTCCCCTTTTGGATCTAGACCTCGGATATACTGATCTAAGGGATCCAAGGGATATAAACTCATTTCTGTACATCAATCTCCTAGGAGTGCGTTATTTCAGTAGGCTTGTTGTGCTATTCCAGATTTGGAATATTACATACTGACTCCCTCCTCCTTATGCTTCTGCAAACCCTTTTCCCTGCAACTCTCCCACTGAAATCAATTTCTATTACTTCATAATCGATCTCCTTCAGGTATTGAGTGTATTCCTGAATTGTCTTCCAAATTACCCTAAATCCCTCTTTTATAATCTTCTCGTTGGAGAACCAACAACCCATATTAGAAGTTTAATCAATGGCTAAGATTAAAATTGGACTGGATCCATTTTTTCTAGAAGATTCAAACTCTGACTTATTAATACCCTTTAATTTTTTAATTTCCCTAAGTTTAGACTTAGAGTTGTCATTAAAATAATTAATTATTTTAATAAGTCATGAACCGAGTGGAATTTCCACAAACAATTTATGGGTTCTTTGGAATGTTGTTGTCCAAGCCTCCCTGCAAATTTTGAGACTTGGAACATTTCTGGATGCTACAAAAATCAACACCTGACTTAAAGAATAATTTAGTGTTTATTTCGGTGATGGAAGATAAAGGATTCAAGGTGGTATTCATTGATTGAAAGGTATGTGTTTGGAAGAGGAATTTCAAAGAATAATTCTCTCTTGGTTTCAAGGTTGATACTCTTTATCAGGTTGGAGGAAGTCCATTGGGTGTCATGACATGCAACACTACTCTTCAATCTGAATTATGGCATCGGAGGTTTGATCACCTTCACTATAAATATCTTCCCGAAGTTAGGAATATGGTCACAGGTTGCCCAATTTGAAAATTGATCATGAAGGTGTTTGTCAGGGTTGTATCGAAGGGAAACATACAAGGGGACCATTCCCCTCAAGTGATAACAAGACTACCAACATTCTTCAATTGATTCATTCCAATTTATCTAGTATGTTTCTCGTAACATCCTTGACAGGATATTTGTGTTATGTTATTTTTGTGGATGAATTCACTCACAAAACTTGGATCTATTTCTTGAAGAAGAAGGATGAATTGTTCAAGTGGTTCCGCGCTTTCAAAGCCTTGGTTGAAAATCAAACAAGGAAGAAGATCAAAATATTGAGGACTGATAATGGAACTAAATATGAGTCAAATGATTTCAATGAATATTATAGGGAAGTTAGCATTAAGTGTGTTATCATTCATAATTTTGTGAAACATTGCTTGACATGGTCATATAGTTCACTCCTCAAAAGGATAAAGTCTCCTTAAGCCTTTCAAGTTGGTATAGGAAAATTTCATTTTTTTTTTACATGTTTAAAATATCCGAAGGTTCACGGCCACCTCCATTTAAGTCATGTCATGTCCCATCAGTCATCATAAGGTGTCATTTTTCATTTCCCAAGCATTTAAATTTAGAAAGGACACTTAAGCCAGTTTTACAACTTTTTGTAGCATTTTATATAGTGAAATAACAGTTTTCGCTACGAAACTGCCTAGTAGTTTCTTAGCGAAACTGTCAAAAATTAAACTAATCACGCTACGAAAAATTGTTTTCTTATCTGTCTTGTCAAACTTGATGTGAAGTGTCAGTTCATAATTGAAGGAGTTAGGGTGGATGTCATTCGAGTCTGTTAGGGTTATTTCAAAGGTACAAAGCCATGTCTGAGGTCATCATTACCCTATTTAGCATGCATGTGTCATGATTAAGGCATGAGTTGTCGTTTAAACCATAAAAAATTACCCAATTAGTATTTTTGTCATACTCCGCTTTATCTTTGCATGTTATTGGATTTTTGGAGAGCTGCTTCATTGAGCCAAACAGGTTGCTGGCAGATTCAAAGGTTGCAGGTCTCATCAAGCAAGTGAGGTTGAGAAGATATAAAGCACCCATGGCTGCAAGGAAGAAAAAAAAAAAAGGTGGTCACTGCCACAGGTATGAGCCCATGGACATGAATTTTCTTGATGAAGACCCAACGAGCATGGAGATTTTTAGACAAACAGGTTGCTTGCAATTCTGTCAAAGATTGCAGTGTTGTCATCTACATGTTTCCAAGTATTTTGCTAACACTTTCACTGAAACATCGTTAAAAGTGGGAATGTTGAACCTTACAGTGACACTAGACAACATTTCAATAGCAACAAGAATCCCTAGAGGAGGGTAACAGTGGTTTAAAGGCATCAAGTTCACCATGCAGGATTGCATAGACTTTATCAAAACGGAACATAGTGAAATTGATCTTACAAATTCCATCCCTAGGAGTTTCATGAAGGACAACTATTCAAAGTTGTTGATGATTATTCAGAAGTATTTTACCCATGAAGGAAGGTTTCACATGGACTACTCCTACCAACTTAGGCTTTTTCTGTATTTTGTGGGTAAGAGGTCACTTTACTTGCCCTTTTATTTGTACATAAGTCTAGGTAAAATTTCAGATAAGAATCAAGTTAAAACATAAGGCAATGAAACATCTCTCTTTCACTATGGTTTGATTAAGTTGTTGGTGTTAGAGGAGTTGAAGAGACTACATAGATATTGGACATCCTTTCTGTTCATGAGTGGTTTTGAAGTTGATGTTGTCACTCTTAAAAGAGTTTCCAAACCTAGAATTATTTCATCACCAACAGTGGCAGAGGAAGTTGAAGAAGGGAATAGATCATCCCCACTAGAACCGGTGAGCATGGAGATAAAGCCTTTGCAGAAGATTCACACACCTAAAACAACACCTGCAAAACATAAGCCAACAATTAGCAAACAAAGTAGCAAGAGAGTTACTAGGAGCCAAACAGTGGCTAAAGGAAACTTAGAAGGCATCTTGCATGCAATTGACATTGAAGAAACTCCCATTTCCCAAGCTAAAGATCTTGAAGATGGAGGAAGAAAGATAGAGAAAGGCAAGACAACTAAAAAATTAGAGTTTGTAAGTGATGATGTTGGTTTCATGTTTCAACCTAGAAATCTAATAACCAGACATGCAAGGAAGGTTATGGAAAGTAGAAAAGAGATTGAAAAAGTCATTGAAACTTCCCAACCACCAAGCATAATAGATATCTCTTCACTTGCAAAAGAAGAGCTGGTTATAAATAATAAAAAAAGGGTAAAGAGAAAATCACTGAAAAATCAGAAATTGAAACCCTTAAGGAGCAGATGAAGGAGGCAAGTAAGGAGATATCAGTCTTGAAGCAAGAAGAAAAGAAGCATGGAGTTGAGAAGGGTCAGTTTGAAAAAATGAGGAAAATCTAGGAAGATCAAGTCACAAGTGTCTCAAAGACCTTGGACAATATAGAAAAGTTGATAAAGTGGACTCATCTACTAAGAGGAGAGGTCAACCACATCAAAAGGGTCAAATTTTCACTTGCAATCCAAGAACAAGGCATTAAAGGACAAAGTGAAAGATCTAGAAGAGCAATTGGATCTAATTCATGTAGAGTTGGTGTTAGATCCCAAATCCACCTTAGGCTGAAATGGGGCAGAAGAAGGACAACAACAAACCACGCTCAGCCTCGTAGCTAGCCCTACGAGGACAGGAGAGGGCTCTCTCTGGGTCAATCTCAGTGAAAATATTCAAAAGGGCTTGAGATGACGATAACAACAACTGATCTTAGGCTAGATAAACAAATAGGAGGGTTTGATTTTGATTTCAAGGGGTTTTGTTTGGAAAAAGGGAAAAACAATCTTTGGGCTTGGGGATGAGGCCAAATCTTGCAGAATTCAAGTTGGGGCAGGGTAGGCAATGGATTTGATGTATAAGATTGAATGAATGGATAGAAAATATTGCCGAGGAGCTGAAGAGGGAAATAGAGTACAAGGATCCTCTTCAAACTGACGAAAACATATAAAACTAAACAAAAGTCTAAGGCAGAGCACCAGCAAATCAATGAATTCTACCTCGAAATACTCATTTGTTTAATTCAGAAGCATAGATAAGGATGGAATACATATAACATTAATGAAACTTACAATAACATGAGAAGAAACATCATCAAAACTCAGAAGCCACAAGGATCCCAACAAGTGCTGCAAAACTCTGGTCTTTCCTTTGCCAAAAACTGAAAATGTATGTACAATAGAGTGCCAAACTTTTCCCAAAAGTCCAACCCTGAAAATGTCTCAGAAAATACAATAAATATACAAGTCCAACCCCTTCCCATGCCTCTAGGGGTCGAGCTCATGCTTCTAGGAGCAGTTTGAACCAATTCTAAACAAAGAGCTAAAATCTAGGCAGCCAAACAACTTGCCTCTATATGTTAGGAAACTGATCCATTCACTTGATTTTCACTTTTTTGTGAATGAATCATCTAAAACAAGTAAATACATGCCAAAATTACATCATGGTTACCAAATTACATCAAGCTAGATCAAAAATTACATCAAGAGGTGAAACTCATCAATACTGGCCGAATTTCTGAGCTGGAAGGTGAAAAATAGACTGAATTCCTCTATGCGGCGCGCTCCAAAGCTCTATGTGCCGCGCTACTTTGGACCTGATTTTGGAGCACTTCCCAAAGTCCAATTGAGCTCATGATATCTCATTGGAAATCCCTGGATGTCGACTATCCAACCCAAGTGGAAGTTTTCAATTTGGAGCTCATTTGCCCCTCCAAAACTTCATTCTCCCAAGACTACTTCCTGTTGGTGCAAAAGGTGGCAGAAAGGTGATTTTCATGGTGTTTTTGGCCCTTTAGGCAGCCCAAAATGTGATGAAATTCTTCGGCCATTCCTAAACATACATAATTTACCATGAAAAATCCAAAAATGAAAAATTTTCCTCCAGAAGATGTCTCAAACATAAGCGTGCGTCGGGTGGCGCGACGCGTCGGGCGGAAAAACCTGTTTTGCAACCAAAAAATTTCAAAATGACAAAATCTTCTCCAAATTTTCTGAAATTTGGAGTGAAAGCCTCCCATCATGTCTCATGCTCAGCCAAGGAAGCTTCGGCCAAGATTCAAAGTGGATCCGGCCTTTTTCGACATTTCAGTGCTTTTTCCAGCCTTGCCTTCAGGATCTTCATTTTTGCTCTGCAAACGTGCATGCGGGCCCAATAATGATTCTTCATATGTCTAAGCATGTCTTTTTCCATGTTGGCCTTCTCCAAGAGCTTCTCTAGATGAATGTTGACGTGCGTAAGGCAGGTCTCTCGCTCAAATGGTGTCATGTCACCTGGTCTCTTCCGGGCCAATGCACGGTCTTCGCGGATTCGCCGCAACTCTATAAGTGTGTGCTGATCCTCCAGTTGTTTATTGCACTGCTCCAAATAATATATCACCCACTGAGATCTGTGCAACTTCACGGTCAAAGTATCAATCTCAGCCTTTTGCTCCTGGATGATCTCTTTCAGCTTCGAGCCAGGAGAGCTTGCATCAACATCGATGAGTATAAAATCAGTGTCTTGGCCTCATGAAGGGCCCTCATCGTGTATAAGCCTCTTGCCTCTGTCCTGAACCTGTACCTATGCTGATGTCGAAGGCGAGACCCCTTCCACACCATGTGGAGATAGTACTCGCGCTGCTGATGAAGTCAACGAGACCCCTTCCACCCCTGGTGGAGATAGTACTCATCGAGATGCTGCAAATAAGGCTCGATGGCCTCTCTGATATGTCACACACACCGGAGCGCTGATAGGCTCAAAATCGGGAACATCAAACTGGTGTGAAGGCTCTCCCTCATCATGAACAACATCGGGAGGCTGTGGCGTTGCAAAGAAGTCACGAGAAATGAACTCATCCCATGGGATGCCCTGCTGTGTGAGCTGATGTACCACCATGATCTTGATGAGCGCGTAATGGCAAATGTTGTTATACTGCTTCGCTGGGGTCTTCTTCTGTACAAGAAATTTCATCCACTCTATGTTACGGTACATGAAATATGGAATGCTCATCATGCGCACTCTCGTGAAATGCATCAACAACCGGATATGATACGCATACAAGCGTGAAAAGCGCCCTTCAAAACTGAAGTACCTAATGATAAGTTTCATCAATGGTGCATACTCATATTTCAGAAACCGGAATGGAAATACCCTGCTCAGCTGCCTCAGATATCCAGGTCTGATGTAAGGCTCATAATATGCCCTATCTAACTGCTGCCGCTTATTCCACTCTTCACCGATGTTTGGTATCCTGGTCGCCTCAGAAATAGTTTCTGGTGACAAAGTGAAATTCACTCCAGCGAGGTTTACACAACCATTATGCAAATGTAGGACAAAAGGGCGAGTTAACTCATGATGATGCTGAGTTCGGGCAATCATCTCACAGTACTGGAAACATGACTGATGCTAAAAACAATCCATTGCAAGCGGGCAAGCCTGCAATTGTGTCAAAGAAGTGGGTTCTTCCCTGACATGCCTACCACTTTTGTGAGATCTCCTTGGCACATTAAGCTCGGTAGATGAATCACTGTCCTGCTCATACCCCTGCTCATATGGTGAATCTGTCTCTGAGATGGTGCTGAAATGTATTTGCCAACTGTGTGCTTGGTTGGTTGGGAAATGAACAATTGGTGTATTTGTTTCAATGCCAAATGTGTCACATAAAATGGAGATACTGCAAGGAAGTGTCAAAGTGAACACAATGGACTGTCAAGTGACTTTGGAATGGACAGACATTTACTCACTGCTTTGGAAAATGTTGATATTACACACCTTTACAAATGGTATGGGAATAGGTGATAGTAATGGGACTTGTAATGTGATAAGAACAAGAGTTAATCAAATGGAAATCTGTAAGTACAGTCAAAGACATGAAAACAGCCATTGAATCTTGTGGAAACTTAAATTTTTATCAATGAAGGGAAAGAGGTAACAAGTGATAAGGTTTGGGATTTCACATGGGGATCAAGGGTATAGGGATATGGGATAGTGGTATAACAATGGGACTGTGCTATAACAACAATGATAATAGCAGTGAGACAATGATATGATAAAAACAGTGACAAGAGCTCAAATAACAATGAAATGATATTGTTTTGACAAGTTGCAACTTTGACACCCAATTTCAAATTACAATCATCTCTCCTCCAACCCTAAGAGCTAACTTTGAAGTGGATATAGGGTTAAATTTTTTCACCATTTTAACACTAATCTCTTTGCTTTCAAACCACAGCACCATAGTCAAAAATCATTGAACGAGTTTGGACAAACTTACTTGGAGGCAAATGAGTTGATTTGAAATGAATTTTGGTGAAGGAGGATAATTTTTCGGCCTTTGGGCTCTATGCGCCGCGCGCACACCCAGTGCGCCGCGCCCTTGAAAAAAAACACTACTGAGCTCGGCCCAATGCGCCGCACCTCTTGTGTGCGCCGCGCTCAGACTTTCAACACAGTCACGGCCTCTAAAATGCAATTTTCTCTTCAACTTTGAAATTTGACTTCTCAAAGGATTTTCTGAATGTTTCTTGATACAAATGGTTTAAATAGCTTTGAAAAATATCTTATAAGAGATGGCTTTCATTTTTTCTTCCTCCAAAACCCACTTTGTAATGTTTTTTTTTATTTTGGCATTTTGTCATTTAATGAGACCTCTGTCTTCTGTTTTTTCACTAAATTTCTGAGTTTGGACTGATGAAATTATTTTATTTTTTGCAGGGATATTGGTGTTGATGTTTGGAAAAGGAAAACAAGAGTTTGCTTTGAAATCTTCAAGATGGAAACATACATGATTATTACAAGAAATGAATTCGACAATTTCTTATTCAAAGTAGAGTTTTGAACAAAAAATGTCTTCGAATATGTCTGATGATGAAAATTTTGAACTGAGAATTTCTTTGAAAACCATCCTCATGGCCTGTGGGCATTTATTAAACATGTCAAAATACTGACCCCTAGACTCAAAAACTAAAAGGCTCTTTTTGACCAAAATAATCATTTATGACTGTGAATGACACGAACTGAACTTTGATGAATTTTGAGGAGTTTTAACCAACCCAGCAGGTACAGGCATGAGGGAAAACAAGACAAACAAACCCTTCCATCAGTCAGTGGCATGCTCCTAACGAAATTCAGATGAAAGAATGGAATGAGACACCTAAACAATGAAATGCAAATAGAGAAATGATCTCTGACAGAGGGCTGCAAAGTCCGATTCTAACAGTTGGAAAAAAGATGATTGGAAATGACTGTGGTAGAAGATCCCATTAGTCATTTTATTGTAAATGAGGAAGAAACATGATAGGAGTGATTATTTGAGATGGAATATGCCTTATGAGGTTCATAACATACATAGAATCAAAATTTTGCAGCTAGAGGTTAGTTTTTGAAGACAATTTTGAAAGGGGCAATTTCTGGTTTTTTACACAATTTCGTAGTGTATCTCAAGCTTAAATCCAAAAATACTCTACGAAAAAACCTGTAGGCGCATTTTTTCATTTAAAGTCAATTTTTGCATGTTTCAAAGAGGGGGATCCATGATTTCAAGGTGTCATGACATGATTAAGAGGATTGAACAACAAAGAATTGAAGAAGATGGATGGAAAAGACACTTTTCCCATGCTACTAAAACTCACTACGAAATTGTTATGTTTTAGTAGCAAGCAATTGTTGAAGGATTTTGAGCATCTTAAAAGCAAGTTTTGCTAGCTAGAGACCTCCATCATGTCAATGGAGCTTATTCTTAGATATTTATGACTCAAAGGGAGTTCCATGAAGACAGGTCATCAGTAAAAACAACGTTGAAGATAAGGGTCATCCATTCCTTAAAAGCAAGGTTATGCTCCACAAATCTAGGGATGCTTTAAATATGTAAAGTGGTGGTGAACTTGATCATGTGTCTTTAGAGCATTTAATATTTTTTTTATAACCATCATGTAATTGTTTCACGGATAGGATAAAGGAATGTAATAAATAGGAGATAGAATCATATTAAGAATTGGTTTCTTTAAAAGGTAGTTTTCAGTTTTTTGTTGTAAGTTATTGATTTCGGTTATGAAAGGTGTCATAGGAGAATTCGAGGATCTAGCCACCACGCAGATCATCCTTATTGTAAATAATGTCTATTTAGATACAAAACATCGAAGTAGTAAAGGGTTGGAAAATATTTGAAAAAAAACTATTGCTTGTATGTTTTTGACCAATATCGGTAATACAAAGTGACATTGTTCTTTCCAGACCCGAGATTCTCATGAGGTTTTTGATATCTTATTAATTTTTATCTTATGTTTTATCACTTGCAATAGATTTCATCTCTAATTACTCAGAATTCATAATATTATGCTCTGACTTCCTTTAGTGGTGAAATTATTATGCTTTGCTATGTTATGTGTGTGAGTTATCTCTGTTAAAAACCTCTAACTACGTCAGCTTCCATGTGAAGAACCATTGTCACTGAAACTACTGATTGTTGACTCCATAAGCCCAATGGTAGCAAGCCTGCAGTTTGCAACCTACAATCATACAAAACAAGTTACAATTTCTATAGAGTTAGCCATCTAGTACTATCCTTATTCAAAATCATAAAACCCCATTGAGAGAGCCCTCTCAAACTGACGAGGCTAATATTTAGTTAGAAATGGTTTGAAATAGTTACACCGAGTTGTTTGATGAGCATCCAATTAAGACCAATTTGGTGATAACAAAGAGGTAGACAACTACTACTTATACTCCCGAATAAAATGGATTTTTCGAAAGAAATAATAGAACCATCAATGAAGCTACTCGTGCCATGCTTCATGACCAAGGCCTACCAAAGTTCCTATGGGGACAAGTTTCCAACACTACTATGTGTGTTCAAAATATATGCCCACATCAAGCTTTAGATGCCAAAACTCCCCATGAAATATTCACTAGTAAAAAAGCTGATGTTTCTCATTTTAGAATTTTTGGAAGTCTTGTATATTTTCATGTGCCGAAAGAAAAGAGAAGCAAGTTGGATGTTTCTAGAAGGGAGGGAAAATTTGTGGGCTACAGTGAAAATTATAAGGCATATATAAACTATGTTCTTGGTCAAAAGGAAGTGGAGATAAGTCATGATGTCACCTTCGATGAAGATGATTCTCTTGGGAAGGTTCGAGATCTTCCTATCTCAAAGAAATACATAGATGAAGATGCAGGGAAGTAGGAAGCACTGAAGGATGAAATGATGCCCAAAGCTGATGGTCTGATGGATCCCATTGATCCACCTCCTATTCAGCCCTTTTCTTCTAAAAGAGTACCCTCATGGATTAGAGATACTATCAAATATTCTAAGAGACATATTGCACCAAAGGGGACATTATTTGAAAGTAAGAAGATGAACAGGTACCAAGGGTACTTAGTAAGCAAGAGCACCATTGTTCAATCTAAGCCTGGAACGTTCCAAGAAGCTATGAAGCACCAAGTTTGGAAGGATTATATGAACAAATAATATGATTCAATCATGATAAATGATGTCTGGGATGTGGTCTCTAGACCAAAGGACAAGTATGTTGTCACCTTGAAATGACTTTAAAAAATCAAACATGGATCTGATGGGAGTGATGAAATGTTCAAGGCCAGTTTCATTGCTTGAGGCTTCTCGCAGAAGGAAGGTATATACTATGATGAGATATTTGCACCGGTTTCCCAAAAAACCACCATCCATTCGCTTATTTCCCTAGCTTACTCAGAAGGATGGAATCTACATCAGAAGGATGTCAAGACCGCTTTCCTGCATGGCTCTCTTAAGGAAGAGGTATATGTGGAGAAAAATATGGGGTTCGAAGTTCGAGATCGAGATACACATGTATGAAGGTTGAAGAAAGTACTCTATGGGATGAAGCAAGCCCCCAAGGCTTGGTATGAGATGATTGATATCTATTTGATGAAGTTAAGCTTTACACGAAGTGAAGTTAATCTAAGCCTTTACTTTAAGGTTGATAATGACAAGCCTCTCATTTTAGCGCTCTATGTGGACGATATATTTATGATAGGTGAAGACACTCTCATTCATCATTGAAATAGGGAGTTGGATTTGGAATTTGAGATGAAATACCTAGGACTAATGCATTACTTCCTAGGCTTGGAGGTCTAAAAATCCAGGTGAGATTTTCCTTTCTTAAGGAAAATATATTGTGAAGCTGCGTGAAATATTTGGGATGATGGACTGCAAGTTCGTGACTACTTTGATGGAACTCTACTTTAAGAAGCTATGCAGAAGTTCTTTTGGGCCCAATTTGGGAAATACTTCTGAGTATCATCAAATCATTGGGGCCCTGATGTTCTTAAAGAACTCTTGTCTAGAAATATGTTTTTTTAGTGAATATGTTGAGTCAATATATGGTCGAGCCTCATCACATACATTAGATTTTTGCCAAGAATATTCAGAGATATCTCTAGGAATAATCAACCATGGATTGAGATACACTGTCGAGAATTTGAGGCTCTATGGATATACTTATGTTGACTGGGCTGGAAGTGTGGTGGATCGTAAGGGTACATCTAGATGTTTATTCACTCTAGGTTCTACTTCGATCTCCTGGCATTAAGAAGCAAGAAAAAATCGGTTTCTTTGAGCACCTCCAAGGCCGAATACATTGCAGAAAGTATGTCATGTTGTGAAGCTATTTGGTTGAGGAAGCTCTTCAGTGAGACGTTTCGGAATGTGTTGGATACCACCTTGATCCATTGCGACAACCAATGTGGGATTCAACTTTCAGAGAACCTTGTGTTCTACGATCACTCCAAGCATATTGATATTAAGTACCACTTTATCTGGGATATGTTATGGCAAGGCATTGTAAGGCTCCATCACATTGGGATTGATGACCAGGTCGCAGATATTCTCACAAATCCCCTGGAGAATGTAAAATTCTTAACTTTACATGAAGAACTTGGAGTCATGGACAAACCCTCCTATTAGGGTACCACTTGAGTTGGAATTTGAGCTGTGGGAGCTCCAAGGGGCTTGGGGTAGCTTCTTGGAGCTATAAGCAACCATAGGGTGATTTTTTCCTTTCCTTATTGGTGTGTTATTCCCCACTGTTATAATATTGAGTTGGTTCACCCTCTCTTGATTTATGCCCCACATACATCCTACCCATGTAGTCTGAAACTCATGGAAAGTACCTCTCATCTCGCCAATGAGTTGGGAAATGAGGATAGAGACCATAGCACTACCAATGGATGCATCGTGTATTGTCTTAATCTCTGTGCTAGGATGTATTTTGTCCAACAACTTGATCTGAGATCAAGTCTGGTTGAGTTTCTTACCTCTTGACTGACTTCAGGTCAGTTGAGAGTGGAAAGGCCTTGTGACTCACTCTCGATAAAATATTTTTCATTATTTCTTCATGGTTCAACAGAGTAGAGTGGATCAGAGAGCATAATAGTACAATATGATATAGGAGGATAGGATGGTACAATATGTTTGAGGGGTGGAGTGCTCCCTAGTTGAGAGGGAGTGTTAAAATTGGAAAGTAGGGCCAAACTCCACTCTGGACAACTCATATGATGGAGATGATATATTTGTTGGATTCCTTTTTCTAAGAGGAGAAATATTGATCTAGAGATCATCTTGTTTTGATGAGCAGAAGTGGGATTTTGAATTTATTTCTTACACATTTGCGAATTGTCAAGGTTGGCCAGAGATGTAATGTAGGCTCATAAGCCCCAATGGATGTGTTTCCACCCACATTGAAGGATATAAATAAGAGAGACTCATTCCTCATTTTGAACATCATTGATCTCATCATATCTCTCTCTCTCATTGGTTCGTACAAGAACTTGGAGTACCTCTCTCTCCCTTGCACGTGTGGATGAAACACTGTTTTTCTCGGCTAAAATTTTCGGACTATTTTAGGGCTGAAGTACAAAGAATTGACCATTGTTGACTTTGGGTCAAACTCCCTCCAAAATTTGTGTTCTCTCAGATAGAATTCTGATATCCCTAGGTCGCATTCATTGGCACACATTTCGAGAAATTATTGGAACTTTTACCAGCATTGATTGTAACACTTTGACCGTAACATTGAATTTCAATTGAACGAGTTTGAATAAATTCTTTAGATATGTTTTGGGTTGATTTTGACTACTGTTGGAGGCCGCATTGACTAAGGTTGACCAAGTTTTTTAGGTGAAGTCTTCTTGCTAGTTTGACCAATGTTGAATTTCTGGTTAGGGCATCCCATTGACTGTTGTTTCACTGAATTTTTGGGCAAGTTAATTTTGTATATTGTACTCTCTCTCTCTCTTTGCTGAAATTTTGAAGAATAATAAGAATATTTGATCAAAGAGTTTTCCCAACATTGTGGCTTTTCCTTGGCATCCTTCAAATAATGTGCCTCTTTTCTTTTGTTTATGTTTTATGTTCTATTAGCATTTACTATCAATGTTATGTGATTGCTAATCTAGAAATTAAAATTTGGCTAATAAGAAAATATTGAAGTAAATTGCTCTAAAGCATAGAACATACCATCATTAACTAAAATTAACACTTTCTTAGTATTTTGATTGTTTGAATATTGTGCTTCCCAACCTGAAGAAACCAAGAACTCCTGCCATGTATGTTCCTTCTTCTCAAGCTCCTTCATTACCAGCAATTCAGTTAATGAAAAATGAAATAAAATAGCCTGAACTTGTCTTCCTTTTGTTTGAACTCAGTCAACCATCTTACATAGACTCCTAAAGAGATAATAGGGAAGATTCAAATTTTTCTTGCCAGTAATAGCCTAATGTGATAGCAATATACCCTATTGGATCTCCCCTCACATGTGAAGTACCTTTGAATGACCTCCATCAGTTTGCTATGATGATCTTGTAAATAACTCCTTGGAACATATGAACCATACTTTTTCCTATGTTTTGGCTTCAGAAAGTCCTTGAAATCAACCAAATCAAAATCCATTCCTTTGAACCACTCCTCTCCACTAAAATGGATCTTAGTGGGCTCAGTAATTGATTGAGGTGAGACTAGAAAATTCAAACTTCCCACCCTAGAAAATTTATTTTTCAACTGCAAATGATATCCCTAAATTATCTCACAGAATCTCGTACACCATACTTGTTCAAAAACCATTATGATGGTTGGATCTGCATTTAAGGTTGTGATATCTCGTGGTTCAAAACGTACAATGGCTCCCCCTTTGTGTTTTTATCTCCTGGAGTCTAAATAAATTCACTTTTGTCGCAATGGATATTTTGAATTTATGAACAACTTGTTTGGGAAACAAAGGAGGTGTTATGGCTTTTATATCTTGTGATAATGTATTAAGGCACAACACAACAATTACACCAAGAATCACAACTGCAAACTTACTCAAGAAAACCCTATAGGACTCGGAATTTTGTAACTATTGCCAAAAGATCAAACTAGGAACTGTCATAGTGTACAAGCCATAAATGCAACGGTAAAGAAATTTGACCTCTAAAACACATATGAGAATCAATTTTAAGGGAAATAAAACTGTTACAGTCTTTAGACCAAGGAAACAAATTTCATGCAAAGGATATCATAGTGAAAAGGAAAATTGGCAACAAGAAAAGAGGAAAATGTCCCACTGTGTGGATTCGTAGCGGGTCGGGATGAAAACGTAGTGATGAGAAAGAAAAAAAACAACGAATTTCCAAAAAAATAGCGATGACAATTTTATTATTTTTGCAAGCTATAAACGGTTTTTTCTAGCTTTTAAATGCAATTTCAGAGTTCTATCATGACTGAAGGACAAAGAGAAAACCAAATTGGCACCTGTGAGGGGATTTTTACTGTCGATATGCGAGAAATTTAGCACTATGTGGACTTGTAGTGCCCCTGCCTCCCTTTTGCAGTGAAAGCGAGAGTGAACATGTTGATTGTGATTTAGAGAGAACATCATGAATGCGCAATTTTTTTTTCTAAAAACACAACACATTGGGAGTTCAAACCACTGTCCTATGACCATTATCCCCTCCCGAGCTCATAATTTTTCCATTTTAAATGACATCCAAACTGATATAAGAAAGCCTCCAAATCTGTGTCACGATCATTACATGATGGCTTTGATGAAGACATTATTACTAAACGTAGGTGGCCTATTAACTATGACTTAAAATGGTACTAACCAACTCACACTAAGGACTTGTAACATGATTTTTTTACTCTTTCCAAAGTGACCAAAGGCTTCCCATGATTACCCTTTGTAAGGAAAATGAATGACTTTAGACATTGGAATCGTAGCAAAATAGACACCTTTACATGACACCCAATATAAACCTAGACCTCTTTGAACAATAATAGTCAAGTCATCATGACTAATATTTACAAATTTGACCTTAGATACATGACAAGACTAACATGACCAAGATCCATAGAATATAGGACCCTAACATTAGCTCCAATGAGTATGTCATCCTCCTTGTGAGGCTCCAAGAACACCGTAGACCATGTGCCTTGTCCATTGGGCTAATCCCAAATCTGCAACACTCTCTGTCGTGAAATCACTGCAACTGAAACTCAAACTGGAAACTTGTTCTGAAACCTGTACTTTCTCTTACAAACAACTTATTTTGCAAACTAAATACAATGTTGAAAACCTCACTGCTAACAACAATTTCAAAGAATAGCAGATAAGTTAAATGACTCATTAACACCAATCAACACATTTATGTATTAGTTATACATTTTATATCACCATGATAAATTTTAAATAAAAATATAACATAATTTTGTTGTATTTTTACTATTTGCGTATGTTTAAAAAATATATATTACTATAGACTACACTTAATATAAAAATTAACACTCACATAATTTTGTTAGTAGTCGAGATTTTAAAAAATAACAATCGATTGAAAGAAATTTTACCATTCAATTTGAGACTTTCTATCCAATGACAAAATATAACTATCTCATACTTCTATGATACACTTTAACAGTGATAAATCTCTATCGCTGCAAACTTTATTTAAAATTTGCTACATATATTTTGGATTTTAATGTTTTTTATAAATCTTATGCATCATATAAATTTTACTCATTTTTTTAATTTAAAATAAAATTTTCAATTTACAAGTATTTTAACTATTACAATTTAAAAATAAATAAATTTAAAATAAACTTTATTAAAGACCATTTATTCTAATAAAAAATAAATTTAAATAAAATAATAAAACACACACACATATATATATTGGGACAAGCCACAGGCAAACATCTTGAGTATCTAGAGGGCAATTTTACACTTTTAATCTCATAGGAAATGGGTTGGATTGGAAAACAAGAAATAGTGACAAAGTGTGGATTGGAATCGATCCATGGCCAAAAAGTGGCGTAGGATACATCCTCTCCAAACCATTCATCGATTCTTTATGATAAAAAGGTATTTAAAAGTTAACGCACATTGCCAGCCAAGACAACACTACCATCTAGAGGCAAGGATGGAGATCAACATAGCTGCTAAGGATAGAGGCAACATTCCATGTGGCATGGATTGGTTATTTAAATGCTCTGGAAGCTAGTCACATAAGGATCATAGATAGACAAGATGAACTAGTTTGGAGTTATTCCCCCTTTGGCTCTTAGACCCCTATGCTCGAGTATTAGTCTTGAACACATACAGGGCTCTTGAAGAGCCAAAATGGCGGTGGAGGGTGCTTTGGAAAGAAAAATGTTTAACAAAAGAAAGAAATTTTGTCGGATACTTGATGGAGAAAAAGGTACACACCTGGGATGTCCTTAAAAGTTGTTTTTCCTTTGGATCAGGTTGCTAATCCCTTTGCAAGGGAGGCAAGGAAACCATTTTGCATGTGTTTAAGCATTGCTCGTTCTTTAAGCAAGTGTGGGAGTAAGCCAACGATTGGCCAAATCTGAAATTAGGAAAGGAGAAAACATGGAGGAAGTATGGAGAGGATGACACTCAGATCCAACTACTTGTGCACACAATTCCCTCCTATTGATAATATGTTGCGAGGTATGGCAAGAATGAAACAAGACCATTTTTCTAGACAAACTGTCAACTTCAATAAAAAAAAAACATTGCAATAAAAGCTCTAGCAATTGTAGCTCACTTCCCTCAAGAAAAAGACATCATTGCTTCCAAAATAATTGTAAATGAAAATCCAGAGCACACAAAGTCATGGACTTTCTTTGATGGAGCCTCCAATGACATAGGCAAAGGAGTGTAGGTGGGTTTGCATTTTTCCTATCCACTACAAGTTTTTTTTGTAGAAATTCTTTGTAGATTCAAACTACTAATTGTAATTTACTAAAAAACTAGATTTGAATCTACTCTACCAACTGCAGAAACAATTAAACGATCGTGAAATCATGAAGGATAAAAGTGAAAGAATTCAATCAACACATTACACAATGATCTCACTGGGAAAGACAGAACTAAAAATCTCTCCTATATATATATATATATATATTGCATTTGTCAGAAAATATGAGAATATTACAATGCTTTTATCAAGCCTAAGCAACCTCCCACTATCTCTATTTGTCTCACTACTTCCTAGACAGGCTTTGGCCAATACTTAACCAATTTTTTGTTTGTCCAAGTCCCTTTTTCCTTGTGTTGTTTCTTTGGGAATTAGCCCAATATTAATTAGGGAAATCCCCATCCAATATTGTGCAATCTATCATAGGCCTTCCTCTGACTGCATGCACCACCTATACAATTTAAATGATTATGCAACTGATAATACAGTGCCCTTGAACTCTAATCTCAACTGGATAACTCGTAGATCTTGCATGCATGAGTTATTTATGGTTGATTTATCAATTAAATTGTTGAACACTGAAGATGCACCCCACTGCTAATCATCCTACTAGTTCCTCCAACAATTGGAACTAATTTAATTGACTTTAACTCAATTAAACTGAATTAATTAATTACAACTAAAAATAAACTCAACCAGGGTTGCTATAAAGTAGGAACCACTCTGCATGACTCATGTTGGACCCTAAACTCGAAGTAACTGAACCAAGTCCAACTAACTTAGTTAACTAGTACAAGTTATCATGTAATGTGAAATTACAAATTTCTTCTAATTTAATTCAAGAGAAAATTTAATTAAGATTTTCTTGTTACCATTTTCAACATTTTTTTGTATAAAAATAAGATTTGGTTCACAAAATTAATGACGTGTAAAAACTTGTTGGTTTTTGCAAAAGAAAAAAGATGTGGTCCTAAGATCCAAGTTTAGAGGAATTCATTTACCTATAATCCCCATCCTAGAAGACTTGTTGGGGATCAAAGAATCATACACTTCCTTTGCATGTTCTCATATTTTAAAAGAGTGAAACGGACTATATGATAATCTCTCAAAGTGGGTTTAACCATGAAACGAGGTCTCGGGCATATACAAGAGTATTGCAAGATTCCTCCTACGAGGAAAATACGCTCTCAAAGGTAGGTTTAATCATGGAACACATGTACAAGAGCAATGTAAAATTCCTTCTAGGAGTTCTATGACGAGACATACATAGAACAAAACACATCAGGCGGAAAGGATTTAATCATTTGATAATCCTGTCACGTAGAATAGCATACTAAAATCTACAATCCATATAACATACTACAATCTACAATCCATAAACAATAGTGGTCCATTGGTCACTTAAGTATTTGGCCCAATCATAACACTCAGTAGGGTTAGTGGTGTTGTGCAAAACACTTAATGCCATAGCTTCCTTAGTAATGGTCTAGCATGTACATGAGTATTGCAAGATTCCTCCTACGAGGAAAATACGCTCTCAAAAGTAGGTTTAACCATGGAACACGCAATGTAATATTCAATCTACGACTTCTATAACAAGACATACATGGAACAAATACAAGACATACATGGAACAAACACGAGGCGGAAAGGATTTACTCATTTGATAATCTTGTCACAGAATAACATACTAAAATCTACAATCTATGTGATAGTTTTTTTCCAAAAAAAAAAACGAAAAAGAAAGTTTTATTTACTAATTTTTTAACATCAACACCAACAATAAGAGTTAATATTCACGAATGGAATAATATTGCCAAAAAAATTATCATCAACCATTTTAAAATTTAAATATTAAAAACTACAAAAATTCACTAAAATTACTAAACTAAACATCCATCATTAAAATTTTTCCTCATTTGAACCTCCTAAACCAAAACCAAAAGAATATATCAAGCAAAAGCATGCTAACGTATAATCTACACCAAAAACATTTGGAACACCCTCAAAGGTGTAAATTCAAAATGTAACTTTGAACTATTTTGTCAATGAATGAAAATTACGGTACTAATTTTGAAAAAAAAACGCAACATTAAATCATGATAGGACTATTTACACGATTTAGTGAATCATTATATTAAACCGAACTGTAACCACAGCTGTCAGCTATACCAATTATTGCTGAGACAGGCTACAGTGCGGCCATTCTATTCAGGCCGTTTGCCATATTCGAAAGAAAGACAACAAAACGCAAGCGGCCATCAAAGATCGCTTAAAGCGGAATGATTCAAAATTAACTCCGGGATTTCAGTATCCCGCCGCCAGGTTGCACAATATTAATAATATAACTTCGATTCAATGAAATCGGTCTATACAGATGAACATATAGGACTACATAGAGTGAAAATGTGCAGAATACTATAACAAATAGGAATCAGCCTGCAAGAAGACCAGGCATTTTAAAAACTATAAAAGAACAGGCGTTTTAATCAGGACAACGTCCTTTAGCTTTGAAGAAATCGGCGTTGAAACCATAAATCCAAGGGCTAAAAAACCCTAGAATTCAAAATCGGCGTTCAAACCATAAATCCAAGGGCTGAAAAACCCCAGAATTCAAAAACGTCGTGAAACCATAAATCCAAGGGCTGAAAAACCCCAGAATTCAAAATCGGTATTCAAACCATAAATCCAAGGGCTGAAAAACCCCAGAATTCAAAATCGGCGTTCAAACCATAAATCCAAGGGCTGAAAAACCCCAGAATTCAAAATCGGCGTTCAAACCTTAAATCCAAGGGCTTATAAACCCTAGGACTGGGCCAGTAAGCAACACATACAGATGTTGGGTTGGGAACCATCCTGACAGTCCCGGCACATGTCCATCTCATGTAAAATATTGGTGCAGAGCTCCTGAATAGCAGCGTATGACTTTGGTAAAGCTGTCTGGATGGTGTCGAGGATAAAGCGTAGTTGAAGAGTGCCCTCACATCCCTTTTCAAGAATGAACTTCTTAGCTCCCTCTGGAGTTCTGCAGCGCTGAATAACTGTGTGTCGGGCATTAGAACTTGTATCCACGGGTTGTTGATCAATTCCCTCGTTGGCGAGAGCATCTGCAGCTAAATTCTCCTCGCGAGGCACATACAGCACCTCGTGAACATCAAACTTGTCAAGAAGCTGCCTCACGGTCTTGTAATACCTCGCGAGTCTTTGTTTCTTAACACTGTACTCCCCATTCACCTGCAACCCGATGGGCGAAAAAGTAATGAAGATGAGAAGAAGACTAATTACCTGTTTGCGAACGAGGTCACTATCTCCGTACGCTTTAATGTTGGTGATACCATGGTCGAGAGCGTGCTGCAGTCCAGCAATGAGGGCCTTGTATTCGGCTACGTTATTCGTCAATTTGTAGCCCAGAAGACGGTAGAATTCCTCAATCACTTCGTCATTACTATCTATCAGCAAAAAGCCAATGCCTGCAGTTCCAGGGTTTCCTTGGCAGGCTCCATCGAAATACAGTTTGCATGGAGGAGAAGAGAAATGTGCTGCTGTGAACACTAGTCCACGGCCGCCTTTCTTGAGCTTCTGCATCATATTTTATTTTACCTTGTATCGAAGAAAAAACCCTAAACCCTAAAGACGACCAAGCAAGGGTTTCAACTACAGTTATCTACCAATCAGAGGCCATGGTATTTATATAAATGAGCAGTGTCAATGTATGGTCTCATTAAATGTTTCATAAAACGGTAACTGCGCGGCGCTGTTTAACGAGGTTATAGATTTTAAGGCTCCATCACATTGGGATTGATGAGCAGGTCGCAGATATTCTCACAAATCCCCTAGGGAATGTCAAATTCTTAACCTTACATGAAGAACTTGGAGTCATGGACAAACCCTCCTATCAGGGTACCACTTGAGTTGGAATTTGAGCTGTGGGAGCTCCAAGGGGCTTGGGGTAGCTTCTTGGAGCTATAAGCAACCATAGGGTGAGTTTTTCCTTTCCTTATTGGTGTGTTATTCCCCACTATTATAATATTGAGTTGGTTCACCCTCTCTTGATTTATGCCCCACATACATCCTACCCATGCAGTGCGAAACTCATGGAAAGTACCACTCATCTCGCCAATGAGTTGGGAAATGAGGATAGAGACCATAGCACTACCAATGAATGCATCGTGTATTGTCTTACTCTCTATGCTAGGATGGATTTTGTGCAACAACTTGATCTGGGATCAAGTCTGGTTGAGTTTTTTACCTCTTGACTGACTTTAGGTCAGCTGAGAGTGGAAAGGCCTTCTGACTCACTCTCGATAAAATAATTTTCATTATTTCTTCATGGTTCAACAGAGTAGAGTGGAGAAGAGAGCATAATAGTACAATATGATATAGGATGATAGGATGGTACGGTATGTTTGAGGGGTGGAGTTCTCCCTAGTTGAGAGGGAGTGTTAAAATTGGAAAGTAGGGCCAAACTCCACTTTGGACAACTCATATGATGGAGATGATATTTTTGTTGGATTCCTTTTTCTAAAAGGAGAAATATTGATCTAGAGATCATCTTGTTTCGATGAGCAGAAATGGGATTTTGAATTTATTTCTCACACATTTGCGAATTGTCAAGGTTGGCCAGAAATGTAATGTAGGCTCATAAGCCCCAATGGATGTGTTTCCACCCACATTGAAGGATATAAATAAGAGAGACTCATTCCTCATTTTGAACATCACTTATCTCATCATATCTCTCTCTCTCATTGGTTCGTACAAGCACTTGGAGTACCTCTCTCTCCCTTGCACGTGTGGATGAATGACTGTTTTTCTCGGCTAAAATTTTCGAACTGCTTTAGGGCTGAAGTACAAAGCATTGACCACTGTTGACTTTGGGTCAAACTCCCTCCAAAATTTGTGTTCTCTTAGGCAGAATTCTGATATCCCTAGGTCGCATTCATTGGTACACATTTCCAGAAATTATTGGAACTTTTACCAACATTGATTGTAGCACTTTGATCGCAACATTGAATTTCAGTTGAACGAGTTTGACTAAATTTTTTAGATATGTTTTGGGTTGACTTTGACTACTGTTGGAGGTCGCATTGACTAAGGTTGACCGAGTTTTTTAGGTGAAGTCTTCTTGCTAGTTTGACCAATGTTGACTTTCTGGTTAGGGCATCCCATTGACTGCTGTTTGACTGAATTTTTGGGCAAGTGAATTTTGTATATTGTACTCTCTCTCTCTCTCTGCTGAAATTTTGAAGAATAATAATAAGATTTGATCAAATAGTTTTCCCCACATTGTGGCTTTTCCCTGGCATCCTTCAAATAATGTGCCTCTTTTCTTTTGTTTATTGTTTATGTTCTATTAGCATTTATTGTCAATGTTTATGTGATTGCTAATCTAGAAATTAAAATTTGGCTAATAAGAAAATATTGAAGTAAATTGCTCTAAAGCATAGAACATACCATCATTAACTAAAATTAACACTTTCTTAGTATTTTGATTGTTTGAATATTGTGCTTCCCAACCTGAAGAAACCAAGAACTCCTGCCATGTCTGTTCCTTCTTCTCAACCTCCTTCATAACCAGCAATTCAGTTAATGAAAAATGAAATAAACTAGCCTGAACTTGACTTCCTTTTGTTTGAACTCATTCAACCACCTTACATAGACTCCTAAAGAGATAATAGGGAAGATTCAAATTTTTCTTGCCAGTAAAATGCATTAATAGCCTAATGTGATAGCGATATACCCTATTGGATCTCCCCTCACATGTGAAGTACCTTTGAATGACCTCCAACAGTTTGCTATGATGATCTTGTAAATAACTCCTTGGAACATATGAACCATACTTTTTCCTATGTTTTGGCTTCAGAAAGTCCCTGAAATCAACCAAATCAAAATCCATTCATTTGAACCACTCCTCTCCATTAAAATGGATCTTAGTGGGCTCAGCAATTGATTGAGGTGAGACTAGAAAATTCAAACTTCCCACCCTAGCAAATTTATTTTTCAACTGCAAATGACATCCTTAAATTATCTCACAGAATCTCGTACACCCTACTTGTTCAAAATCCATTATGATGGTTGGATCTGCATTTAAGGTAGTGATATCTCGTGGTTCAAAATGTACAATGGCTCCCCCTTTGTGTTTTTATCTCCTGGAGTCTAAATAAATTCACTTTTGTCGCAATGGATATTTTAAATTTATGAACAACTTGTTTGGGAAACAATGGAGGTGTTATGGCTTTTATATCTTGTGATAATGTATTAAGGCACAACACAACAATTACACCAAGAATCACAACTGCAAACTTACTCAAGAAAACCCTATAGGATTCAGAATTTTGTAACTATTGCCAAAAGATCAAACTAGGGACTATCGTAGTGTACAAGCCATAAATGCAACGCTAAAGAAATTTGACCTCTAAAACACATATGAGAATCAATTTTAAGGGAAAAAAAAGTGTTACAGTCATTATACTAAGGAAACAAATTTCATGCAAAGGATATCATAGTGAAAAGGAAAATTGGCAACAAGAAAAGAGGAAAATGTCCCACTGTGTGGATTCATAGTGGGTCGGGATGAAAACGTAGTGATGAGAAAGAAAAAAAACAACGAATTCCAGAAAAAATAGCGATGACAATTTTATTATTTTTGCAAGCTATAAACGGTTTTTTCTAGCTTTTAAATGCAATTTCAGAGTTCTATCATGACTGAAGGACAAAGGGAAAACCAAATTGGCGACCTGTGAGGGGATTTTTACCATCGATATGCGAGAAATTTAGCACTATGTGGACTTGCAGTGCCCCTGCCTCCCTTTTGCAGTGAAAGTGAGAGTGAACATGTTGATCGTGATTTAGAGAGAACATCATGAATGCGCAATTTTTTTTTCTAAAAACACAACACATTGGGAGTTCAAATGACTGTCCTATGACCATTATCCCCTCCTGAGCTCATAATTTTTCCATTTGAAATGACATCCAAACTGATATAAGAAAGCCTCCAAATCTGTGTCACAATCATTACATGATGGCTTTGATGAAGACATTATTTCTAAACGTAGGTGGCCTATTAACTATGACTTAAAATGGTACTAACCAACTCACACTAACTAAGGACTTGTAACATGATTTTTTTACTCTTTCCAAAGTGACCAAAGGCTTCCCATGATTACCCTTTGTAAGGAAAATGCATGACTTTAGACATTGGAATCGTAGCAAAATAGACACCTTTACATGACACCCAATATAAACCTAGACCTCTTTGAACAATAATAGTCAAGTCATCATGACTAATATTTACAAATTTGACCTTAGATACATAACAAGACTAACAAGACCAAGATCCATAGAATATAGGACCCTAACATTAGCTCCAATGAGTATCTCATCCTCCTTGTGAGGCTCCAAGAACACCGTAGACCATGTGCCTTGTCCATTGGGCTAATCCAAAACCTGCAACACTTTCTGCCGTGAAATCACTGCAACTGAAATTCAAACTGGAAACTTGTTCTAAAACCTGTACTTTCTCTTACAAACAAATTATTTTGAAAACTAAATACAATGTTGAAAACCTCTTCAAAGAATAGCAGATAAGTTAAATAACTCATTAACACCAATCAACACATTTATGTATTAGTTATACATTTTATATCACCATGATAAATTTTAAATAAAAATATACCATAATTTTGTTGTATTTTTAATATTTACATATGTTTAACAAATATATATTACTATAGACTATACTTAATATAAAAATTAACACTCACATAATTTTGCTATTAGTCGGGATTTTAAAAAATAACAATCGAATGAAAGAAATTTTACCATTCAATTTGAGACTTTCTATCCAATGACAAAATATAACTATCTCATACTTCTATGATACACTTTAACTGTGATAAATCTCTATGGCTGCAAACTTTATTTAAAATTTGCTACATATATTTTGGATTTTAATGTTTTTTATAAATCTTATGCATCATATAAATTTTACTCATTTTTTAATTTAAAATAAAATTTTCAATTTACAAGTATTTTAAATATTACAATTTAAAAATAAATAAATTTAAAATAAACTTTATTAAAGACCATTTATTCTAATAAAAAATAAATTTAAATAAAATAATAAAACACACACACATATATATATTGGAACAAGCCACCGACAAACATCTTGAGTATCTAGAGGGCAATTTTACACTTCTAATCTCATAGGAAATGGGTTGGATTGGAAAACAAGAAATAGTGACAAAGTGTGGATTGGAACCAATCCATGGCCAAAAAGTGGCATAGGATACATCCTCTCCAAACCATTCATCGATTCTTTATGATAAAAAGGTATTTGAAAGTTAACACACATTGCCAGCCAAGACAACACTACCATCTAGAGGCAAGGATGGAGATCAACATAGCTGCTAAGGATAGAGGCAACATTCCATGTGGCATGGACTGGTTATTTAAATGCTCTGGAAACTAGTCACATAAGGATCATAGATAGACAGGATGAACTAGTTTGGAGTTATTAGTATTAGTCTTAAACACATGCAGGGCTCTTGAAGAGACAAAATGGTAGTGGAGGGTGCTTTGGAAAGAAAAATGTCCAACAAAAGAA
Organism: Pinus albicaulis; assembly: GCA_034641835.2. Classification (NCBI taxonomy): domain Eukaryota; kingdom Viridiplantae; phylum Streptophyta; class Pinopsida; order Pinales; family Pinaceae; genus Pinus; species Pinus albicaulis. The sequence continues at coordinate 1,453,794,100 of CM076577.1, read as the reverse complement.
AAAAAAAATGTCGGATACTTGATGGAGAAAAAGGTACACACCTGGGATGTCCTTCAAAATTGTTTTTCCTTTGGATCAGGTTGGTAATCCCTTTGCAAGGGAGGCAAGGAAACCATTTTGCATGTGTTTAAGCACTGCCTATTCTTTAAGCAAGTGTGGGAGTAAGCCAACGATTGGCCAAATCTGAAATTAGGAAAGGAGAAAACATGGAGTATGGAGAGGATGACATTCAGATCCAACTGCTTGTGCACACAATGCCCTCCTATTGATAACATGTTGCGAGGTATGGCAAGAATGAAACAAGACCATTTTTCTAGACAAACTGTCAACCCCAATAAAATAAAAAAACATTGCAATAAAAGCTCTAGAAATTGTAGCTCACTTCCCTCAAGAAAAAGGCATCATTGCTTCCAAAATAATTGTAAATGAAAATCCAGAGCACACTAAGTCATGGGCTTTCTTTGATGGAGCCTCCAATGACATAAGCAAAGGAGTGCAGGTGGGTTTGCATTTTTCCTATCCACTACAATTTTTTTTTGTAAAAATTCTTTGTAGATTCAAACTACTAATTGTAATTTACTAAAACACTAGACTTGAATCTACTCTACCAACTGTAGAAACAATTAAACGATCGTGAAATCATTAAGGATAAAAGTGAAAGAATTCGATCAACACATTACACAATGATCTCATTGGGAAAGACACAACTAAAAATCTCTCCTATATATATATATATATATATATATATATATATATATTGCATTTGTCAAAAAATATGAGAATATTACAATGCTTTTCTCAAGCCCAAGAAACCTCCCACTATCTCTATTTGTCTCACTACTTCCTAGACAAGCTTTGGCCAATACTTAACCAACTTTTTGTTTGTCCAAGTCCCTATTTCCTTGTGTTGTTTTCTTGGGAATTAGCCCAATATTAATTAGGGAAATCCCCATCCAATATTGTGCAATCTATCATAAGCCTTCCTCTGATTGCATGCACCACCTGTACAATTTAAATGATTATGCAACTGATAGTACAATCCCCTTGAACTCTAATCTTAACTAGATAAGTCGTAGATCTTGCATGCATGAGTTATTTATGGTTGATTTATCAATTAAATTATTGAACACTGAAGATGCACCCCACTGCTAATCATCCTACTAGTTCCTCCAACAATTGGAACTAATTTAATTGACTTTAACTCAATTAAATTGAATTAATTAATTACAACTAAAAATAAGCTCAACTAGGGTTGCTAGAAAGTAGGAACCACTCTGCATGACTCATGTTGGACCCTAAACTTGAAGTAACTAAACCAAGTCAAACTAACTTAGTTAACTAGTACAAGTTATCATGTGATGTGAAATTACAAATTTCTTCTAATTTAATTCAAGAGAAAATTAAATTAAGATTTTCTTGTTACCATTTTCAACATTTTTTGTATAAAAATAAGATTTGGTTTAAAAATTTGTTGGTTTTTGCGAAAGAAAAAAGACGTGGTTCTAAGATCCAAGTTTATAGGAATTCATTTACGTATAATCCCCATCCTAGAAGACTTGTTGAGGATCAAAGAATCATACACTTCCTTTGCATGTTCTCATATTTTAAAAGAGTGAAAAGGACTATATGATAAGCTCTCAAAGTGTGTTTAACCATGAAACGAGGTCTCAAGCATATACAAGAGTATTGCAAGATTCCTCCTCCGAGGAAAATACGCTCTCAAAGGTAGGTTTAACCATGGAACACATATACAAGAGCAATGTAAAATTCCTTCTACGAGTTCTATGACGAGACATGCATAGAACAAAACACATCAGGTGGAAAGGATTTAATCATTTGATAATCCTGTCACATAGAATAGCATACTAAAATCTACAATCCATATAACATACTACAATCTACAATCCATATGATAGTTTTTCTAAAATAGATTGAAAACAATAGTGGTCCATTGGTCACTTAAGTATTTGGCCCAATCATAACACTCATTAGGGTTAGTGGTGTTGTGCAAAACACTTAATGCCATAGCTTCCTTAGTAATGGTCTAGCATGTACATGAGTATTGCAAGATTCCTCCTACGAGGAAAATACGCTCTCAAAAGTAGGTTTAACCATGGAACACGCAATGTAATATTCAATCTACGACTTCTATAACAAGACATACATGGAACAAACACGAGGCGGAAAGGATTTACTCATTTGATAATCTTGTCACAGAATAACATACTAAAATCTACAATCTATGTGATAGTTTTCTTCCCCAAAAAAAAACGAAAAAGAAAGTTTTATTTACTAATTTTTTAACATCAACACCAACAATAAGCGCTAATATTCACAAATGGAATAATATTGCCAAAAAAAAAATTATCATCAACCATTTTAAAATTTAAATATTAAAAACGACAAAAATTCACTAAAATTAGTAAACTAAACATCCATCATTAAAATTTTCCCTCATTTGAATCTCCTAAACCAAAACCAAAACCAAAAGAATATATCAAGCAAAAGCATGCTAACGTATAATCTTTTCAGAAAAAAAAATCGCTGATTTATATTATATATATAAAACAGTACATATTCAACATATAATCTCAGCTGAGAATAATTCTCAGCGAGAAAACCATCATAAAGCCCAAATGAAACTGCTCAAAAAGTAGAGCAGTGAAGGAATTTGTGACTACCACATAAACTGGGGCAGATCAGCCCCAATACTTATGAAAACTTATATGGAAAAACAAACAAAAATGGAGATTACAATTGATGAGATAATCTACACCAAAAACATCTTGGAACACCCTCAAAGGTGTAAATTCAAAATGTAACTTTGAACTATTTTGTCAATGAATGAAAATTACGGTACTAATTTTGAAAAAAAAACACAACATTAAATCATGATAGGACTATTTACACGATTTAGTGAACTATTTTGTCAATGAATGAAAATTACGGTACTAATTTTGAAAAAAAAACACAACATTAAATCATGATAGGACTATTTACACGATTTAGTGAATCATTATATTAAACCGAACTGTAACCACAGCTGTCAGCTATACCAATTATTGCTGAGACAGGCTACAGTGCGGCCATTCTATTCAGGTTGTTTGCCATATTCGAAAGAAAGACAACAAAACGCAAGCGGCCATCAAAGATCGCTTAAAGCGGAATGATTCAATATTAACTCCGGGATTTCAGTATCCCGCCGCCAGGTTGCACAATATTAATAATATAACTTCGATTCAATGAACATATAGGACTACATAGAGTGAAAATGTGCAGAATACTATAACAAATAGGAATCAGCCTGCAAGAAGACCACGCATTTTAAAAACTAAAGAAGAACGGGCGTTTTAATCAGGACAACGTCCTTTAGCTTTGAAGAAATCGGCGTTCAAACCATAAATCCAAGGGCTGAAAAACCCTAGAATTCAAAATCGGCGTTCAAACCATAAATCCAAGGGCTGAAAAACCCTAGAATTCAAAATCCGCGTTCAAACCATAAATCCAAGGGCTGAAAAACCCCAGAATTCAAAATCGGCGTTCAACCATAAATCCAAGGGCTGGAAAACCCTAGAATTCAAAATCGGCGTTCAAACCTTAAATCCAAGGGCTTATAAACCCTAGGACTGGGCCAGTAAGCAACACATACAGATGTTGGGTTGGGAACCATCCTGACAGTCCCGGCACATGTCCATCTCATGTAAAATATTGGTGCAGAGCTCCTGAATAGCAGCGTATGACTTTGGTAAAGCTGTCTGGATGGTGTCGAGGATAAAGCGTAGTTGAAGAGTGCCCTCACATCCCTTTTCAAGAATGAACTTCTTAGCTCCCTCTGGAGTTCTGCAGCGCTGAATAACTGTGTGTCGGGCATTAGAACTTGTATCCACGGGTTGTTGATCAATTCCCTCGTTGGCGAGAGCATCTGCAGCTAAATTCTCCTCGCGAGGCACATACAGCACCTCGTGAACATCAAACTTGTCAAGAAGCTGCCTCACGGTCTTGTAATACCTCGCGAGTCTTTGTTTCTTAACACTGTACTCCCCATTCACCTGCAACCCGATGGGCGAAAAAGTAATGAAGATGAGAAGAAGACTAATTACCTGTTTGCGAACGAGGTCACTATCTCCGTACGCTTTAATGTTGGTGATACCATGGTCGAGAGCGTGCTGCAGTCCAGCAATGAGGGCCTTGTATTCGGCTACGTTATTCGTCAATTTGTAGCCCAGAAGACGGTAGAATTCCTCAATCACTTCGTCATTACTATCTATCAGCAAAAAGCCAATGCCTGCAGTTCCAGGGTTTCCTTTGCAGGCTCCATCGAAATACAGTTTGCATGGAGGAGAAGAGAAATGTGCCGCTGTGAACACTAGTCCACGGCCGCCTTTCTTGAGCTTCTGCATCATATTTTATTTTCCCTTGTATCGAAGAAAAAACCCGAAACCCTAAAGACGACCAAGCAAGGGTTTCAACTACAGTTATCTACCAATCAGAGGCCATGGTATTTATATAAATGAGCAGTGTCTATGTATGGTCTCATTAAATGTTTCATAATACGCTAACTGTGCGATGCTGTTTAAGGAGGTTATAGATTTGTGGGGCGGCGCTGTTTAACGAGGTTATAGATTTCTGGGGGCTAGAATTTTGGCTATTTCCGGTGAAGATGTTAATGTTTAGTTATTTGAATTGTATTTTTGGTATAAAAAGAAACTGCATGTTCAAATTCAATGACTCAAAATAATACTTTTGATATTTTTTTAACAAAAAATAAAATTCATTATAAAATGTTTCGCCAACAAACCGAAACATAGACTATTAATATATCTATTTTAAATGTTGTATTATGAAGTAATGTAATATTAGTTTTAAGTATTATAAGTTAGTTGGGTTTATTTTAGATTGTTGAGAAAAATTATTGTTATTCTTAATTTTTGTGGAACTAGGAAATTTAAGTAAAATGTAACCCTTATAATAAACTATGCCTATCTATCTAGAAGAGATGCTACACGCATTAAAACCTGGAAATATACTCTCTCTACTAAGTTTTAAAATGTATGTCTTTGCAATTGACTATTACACTTTTTACTTTCTAGTTAATGGCTTCTAGCCTTGTTGTTATACAACCTACCTGTTATACAACCTACCCATGCACTAGAAATAAAATTAAATGATTTAACGTTGCCTAATTTCATGATTAAATTCACAGCATGGATTGAGGCATGCATAACACCTATGTGCACTATAAAATTAAATGATTTAACACTCCCTGAGTTCATAGTTAAATTCACAACATGCACCAAAGCACATAACACCTGTGTAGATTGGGATACTTCCCTTTACACACCAACGATTGATAAGCCAAATAAGGTAGAAAAGGATTTTTAGTGATATAATGTCTTGTAAATTCTTTCTCCATAAAATATCATAGGCTTTTCTAGAATAGGGTCGAATTCATTTAGACATTAGGAAGAAACATTTATAGCATTGCCTAAAATGAGGTAGATCCTACTTTTATTAAGTGATTGTTAAGGTGTTACCCTAACTTTTTTATTTAGATGATTTATTGAAGTACGAGGACCCTTTCATTGAGTATGACCTATTAAATAGTTAGTTCATAGTGATATGTTGTAAAAATGTTTTTCTTTGTTAATTAGACGCAAATTTGTTAGAAAGAGATGGATCTTACTTTTATTAACTAATTGTTAAGGTTGTTGGAAAATGTAGTTAATATGGGTCTTCATAATGAAAAATTAATTAATTTATTTTTGTTTTATTAAGCATGTTCTTCATACTTTAGAAGTCAAAAGAGTCAAGGAAATATTTATTTGAGTCGTTTCATTTTACATATGAAAAAAGAAAAAAAAATGTTTACTATTTAATTTATCAAGGGTCTCTCAAAATTCCAAGTTGGCCCTCTCTCTGTGAAGTTGGAATGCATGGCTCTTGGGCACCTTGCTAAACAACTATATAAAGACTCCCATTTGAGCACTTTGAAGACACAAGCAACAAGTCACAAAAATGAATTTGATCTCTGCAATTGGAAGAAAGTCGAAGTATAGAAGAATTCTAGAAAAGGAAGTTATCGAACTCTTTCTGTTGGCTGGATAAATCGATCTTGCGGACAAGATCGATCTCCCTAGTGTCAGAAGACAATCTAGCAACAAACGAACAACTAATTTTGTCTTTCTCTAAATATATTCGTTTTACAAATAAACACTATAAAGGTGTCGATCCTACCTTAGATCCAAATGCTTATTTGCGGTTGTAGTGCTTCTGTCGCATCAATAATCCTTCCATTGCAACAAGAGTTCTTCCGTCGCAACAAGAGTTCTTTCGTCGCAACAATAATCCTTCCGTCACAATAAGAGTTCTTTCATCGCAAGAAAGTGTCGTCTTTCGTCGCAACAAAGTGTTGTCTTTTGTCGACCTGCAATCACAAACAAGCAAATATTAAATAGCACCTGTATAACAAATAATTATAAAACATACCTATCATAGTGATCAAGGAATCTATGAAATAAATGATCAAACGACAGCATATTGAAATAAACAATCGAATGACAAATTATCGAGAAAAACAAAACTTAATTGTATTAATCTTAAAATAACAGAAGAACCTTACAACCTTAGCCTTGATGTTGAACAGGCCTTCCCAGGGTCCGAAGCAGGAGTCTCCTCTACTTGGATAAGTCTTGCACTCTTCCTCCAGGAGCACATAGAGGTATGTGATCTTTCCTGTCAAAAGCTCAGCAGAAAGAAGTCTAAATCTTAACAGCACTTCAACTCAATCACACATAAAGCTTGAACTCCCTTTGAGGCTACCCAATGCCTCTTTTTATAGAGAAGATGAGGAGGTTAGGGTTCCACCTTTGAAGGGATAGAATTCTCCTTCAAAGAGATAGGCTCCTCACATCAAGGGATTAGTTCCTTAAGGTGAGGGATGCATGAACCTTACTAAAGCGTACTCATCCCCAAAAAATCTCATCTAGAACCTTCTAGAATTGACCTCAAATCAGCTTTTTAACTTTACTTTCTTGTTTTTTTTACTTTGAGAAGGGTATGCAGGCATTGCGAGGGAAAACTGCATTCTGGAACACAGGTAAGCAGTGTATTACCTGCGTAACCAAGCTAGGAACGCAAGCAGGCTTCATGTTACCTGCGTACCCAAGGCTTTTTGAGTTTTTAGGGTTTCTCCTCCAGTTTTAGGGCTTGGAATGAAGAACAAAGGTTGTAAGACTTGCAGAGGAGGCATGTATGAGTGTTAATGAGCTCATACAATCAACAAGTTGTCAAGGCGACATTTTTTAGTGCAACAGATTGCCCCCTAAAGTGCGAAGTCTGGAATAGATGAAGATGTAGTATGTCATATATGAAGAGTGAAGTACTTTATCATTTCAAGGATCATCCTGTGGACACCCCAGTCGGAACCTGTAAAAAATTCAATGCAAAATATATATATGTAATCATATCATCGCTGAGGTAGGCATTCCCATACTCAGATCAAAACTAACTAGAAAACTGATTTAAACTGTTCTGATACAGGAATGATTTTCAATACATCAACAATATAGACATGTGTAGAAACAGTATGGATGCAGCCATTTGTTTATGAATAGTCCACTGTACAAATGAATACCAAAAATTCCTCGCAGCCTGGATGGTGGAAACTAGATCCAGGGTCTTGATTTCTGCTTCCCAAACTAGTACGATTCTATCCATGCGAATGAATGTGTCGAAGTCAAACATGGTAGAAACCACTTGATTACCAATCAATAATGTAAACTGTTTAACAGGTGTGAGAGTAACCACCAGTAATTTCAATGGCTCTCAAAGTACTCAGTACAATCCATGAAATGTGAATGAATGAGCTGAAGTCGAACATGTCATGGAATCATTCGATCGAAGGTCAATGATGCAACCTGTCGTCGAAGGCGAGAAACCTGCCATTGAGGCATGCAGATTTCAAGATACTGACGATTTCTGGATCAACTTCCTAGATAATGAGCTGTCGTCAATAGAAAGTGATCCATCGTAGGCAAGCCCACAACATGAAATCATAGATCAAGTTTTGACGAAATATATTGGCAATGACTGACTCAGGGATGGTCAAAATGGAAGACAAATATTTTGCAGATGAATGGTTTGTTTGAACTGTCCTCTTGAACACATAATGACCCTACAGATGGTTTGGTGACAATTGACCCAAAGCTAATACCCAGAAACCAGATGAAGACATTCAATATGGTTTGATTAAATGTTAGGCAAAGGATTTTCCCAAACTAGGTGAACAAAATTATCGTGTTCAAGAGTGGTTAACGGTTTTCCGACTAATCAAAATATAACAAACAGGTTCGTTTTTCTCTCTTTTCCCTCACCATTTCTCGAAGTACCTCTTTATTTTTGACAAGCTTGAGGAGGATAACATTTGCTTGCTTATTAGCTCATCCTTCGGATGAGTCCAACTTAGTTTAAGATTCGAACTCTAAGAATGAGTGGTTCGTTCCTGCTTAAAAATTGAACAGGTCCTTTACTGTTAAATTTTAATGAGTCCAGTATAGGAGAAACTCGGTGTTTTTTCAATTTTAGAGAGTTAGAAGAAAAAACTTAAGAAGACTCCATGGGGGTACTTTTTCATAAATTTAGTCTCTCGAACCCGAAAAAGGATAAAATAATGCGGGAGAGAACTCTATTGATTGTAATTTGTCAACGTATACCTTTTTCGTAAATAGTCCATTTCAGTCTGTAAAAGGGATAAACATATATTGAAAGGAAGATCATTCATTTACTTTAACGAGTTCGAATAATCAAGTGCTCGGCAATCTTTGCATGTTTAGAAAGTTTGAAAAGGGCTTAAAAGAGGACTCCAATGTTTTTCTTTTTCGTAAATTTTTGAAAGAGTCCGAAAACGTGATAAAAGTATGCTATTTGTTGAAAAATGATCAATTTTACCGAAAAATCCAATATTTTGCACAAAAAATCGAAACAATTACACATACCTGTTTAAGATAAATAAAAATGTTTTCAAAAATTACCTTTTTAAATTGAAAAATAAACAAATTAAAAATTCATTTATTCGAAAAAACTTATAAAAAGGACTTTTCTAACTTCATTTTTACTATTTGAATTCAAAGTGAAAAAGTAAGAGCTTTTGGATAAGAAAAACTTCCTGTGAAGATTCTGGAAAATCCGTTCATCGGAATCAGAAACCGTCAGCTCCAAGTAATCTGTATAAATTCTGGACCATATGAGGGCCCAAGTTGATTTCATGATATGGCTAGTAAACAGGTAGGACACATAGGACCAGTGTTTCTTGTTTTTCGGCCATCGGCTCGAAGTTGAACTAGAGGTCATATATTTTTTGACTGGTTTTTCCAAGAGGGGCAGACACTTATCTCTATTTGGCACTAGAATAGGTGGCCAGTCTATTGCTAGTCTCAAAGCAGAGTTTTGTAATGGTTTAGTTGACCCCAAGGATAAACGAATAGATATCAAAGCTATTATCCGTCCTGAGTTCAAATTTATTGTCTTCATTGTTACTAGACTGTATAGGAGTGCAGCATTACATGTTGCCAATCTCATGTTGAGGGCGTTGAGATTGTTAGATTTCTGTCGGCATATTTTCGTTGGTTGAAAAACCAACTCTTTATTATTAAGGATTTTCCATATGCCGAGATGAACTATCGCGGCGACAAAGACATGGATTTTCCTCCTAGAGAGCAATGGGATGATTCAAGTAAAAATCATTTTCAACACTTTCTAAGTCCTAATTTTTTTTTTTAATTTTAAAATTTAAGTCGTCGAACACAAGACGATATATAGTTCGAAACACACTTCTATGCTATGATATATCACTATTACCGGCTATCTGTGTACATGTTATCGAATGTTGTTTAGTTTACTACTTTGTTTATTGCAAATGTCTATTTATCATACTGGAAGCAACTGCATCTGCTAAAGTATTTAAATGTCTTGGAATATGTTGATATTCAATGTAATCAAATTCACGTTCCAAGAGACGAACTCTTAAGAATAACCGTAATAACACTGGATTTATAATGGCATAAACTCTGTTAAGCTGTAATACAACAAGTTCAGAATCCAACCTAATAATCAAACTCTGAATCCCAAACGATATGGATTTAGATAATAACTCAATCACTGCACTATACTCTGCAATGTTATTCGTTGTTTGACCGAGGCTTACCCCATGCATGGATACTAACTCATCAGAGGCTGAATAGATAACCCAAGTTGCGGAAGAAATGTTCCGTTTACTAAGACAAGCACCATTAGAAAAACCAATGTAGGTTTGAAGAGACATCAGCATTTGCAATATCAAGAGTAAAAATCAGATAAGCAGGAATAGTGATAAGAACACACTCTAAACTAGGCACGCTTTTCTAATCTAAGACACACCAGCAGTAAAGAATCTAATCTAACTAAAAATCTCCACACCAAGTTTAAGCATAATATTTCTTCAAATAAAGCCCATTTCTGGGTTTATCTAAAGAAACACCGTCAAAATCTATCAGCTCATAGGCCCCTTTTGCCAGCTTTCGCTTAACAATGAAAGGACCATGCCACATAGGCACGAATTTCCCAGCCCCTAGCTTATCGTTGGCTTGATCATACACTAAAACTAGGTCTCCTTTTGAAAAAATACGAGGAGTAACATTTCTAATGTACTAAGCTTTTATTCATTTGACATGAGCCTCGTTTGCTAATGCAACATTTCGTCGATTCTCATCTAGCTGAGCCAAGTACAAAAAATGCTTCTCCTCTTCAGAAATAGCCAGGTGTAATTCTATGGCTAATTTCAAAGACGGAATTTCGCATTCAATAGGAAACACAACTTCCAAACCGTAAACCAGTTGAAAGGGAGTGAAACCAGTTGACGTTTTTATTGAGGTCTGATATGCCCAAAGTGCTAAAAATAACATGGAATGCCAAATCGACTTATGAATACCAATAATTCGTCTGATCATAGTGACTAAAAATTTATTGATAGCTTCAACCAGACCATTATCCTGTGGATAATATGGAGTGGAACTATCGTGGCGCAGGCCAAGTTGATCTGTCAGTTCAGTCATCATGATATTTTGAAAATGATTTCCATGATCCGTAATAATGGATTGAGGAACACAAAATCTAGCAATTATATGATTGAATATGAAAGTTGCAACAGTCTTGCTGTCTGCCGAAAATGTAGGCATCGCCTTGGCCCACTTAGTAAAATAATCTACCGCTAGGATAATATACACATGCCCCTCGACCGAGTGAGGGTTACATGTAATAAAGTCAATACCCCACTCTGCGAAAGGACCGACAACAATTAGAGGGTGAAGAGGAGCGGGTGGTGCACGTATTTTACGATCAAAGACTTGACAATTGTGGCATTTCCGGACTGCATAGATACTGTTAGCCACCTATAATTTTTTTTTATACCCAAAGGTGGCTAAATATGTTTTGAGCCTTCAAAGAACAAATTTCATCACTAAAAATTGTTGGCTTTTGAAGACTCCTTGAAGGCCTTCTGCCTTTGTCCAAAATCCTCATTGTTGTTCTCATCTCATACTCTGAAATTTCTGCTGAAATACAAAAAAGAAACTGCTGCAAAGCCATCCCTTTTCCCTTTCTCCCACTCGAAATTAACCTTCTTTTCCTTTCCCTTTTTTCCCATATTTTTCCTCTATTATTCATCATTTCCTTTCTTCCCTTCATAAATCACCCTTCCCATGGTTAAAAACTCACTTTTTAACCCTTTCGGCACCCTTTGTTTCCATTAAAAAACCGTGAAAAATCATAAAAATCAAAGTTTCATTGCTATAGACCTCAGCCCCTTGACCTGAGTTTCCAAACCACTTCCCCAATACGCCCTCATCATAAAAACAAAGTGCCAAACCCATGAAGCGCTAATCGAATCGAAAAGATTCAAGTGTGCATGTTTGTGAGCCATTTCAAAATGTCGATTGCGATCAGCCCCTTTTTCCTAAACCGCAGATCGTATTATCATTTCATCTGCCCCATAAGCCCGCAATCGGGCGCTAAACTATTGAAAAATCCCTTTCTGATCAATATTTTTCTTTGTAAAAATTGAAAACCCTTTATTCCAAAGTTTGTTTTAAAATGCCAAAATCACGTGTTTAAATAAAATGGGTTGATCAAAAAGACCGATCGCGCAATCGCGATCGGAGAATTTAAAATGGGTTGATCAAAAAGACCGATCGTGCAATCGCGATCGGAGAATTTAAAATGGGTTGATCAAAAAGACCGGGCCCAAATGTTTCGATTACGATTGGCCCTAGTTATATAAAGCCCGGGCCCATGGTACTCCATACACCCAGTGGCCCTGCAATCGGGCGCCAGCCTATCATATATATATTCCGCCCATTTCACTCAAAACCTTGCTTTTTATTGAAATTTATGGGTTTCTTACGAAGTATAAGGGTCCTGTCGGTGAAATAAAACAAAGGATCTAGGTCGTCGATCTGATCTGCAGATCGAACGGTTATCGCCTAATCGAAATGTTCCAATCGCAATGTTTCAATCGCAATGTTTCAATCGAAATGTTTCAATCGCAATGTTTCAATCGAAATGTTTCAATCACAATGTTTCAATCGCATGCTTTGTTGCTGCCCTCCCGATTGCGATCCTTCGATTGAATCTGGACCATCCACGTGTCCAGATCGGATGGTCCAAAACTACTCCGACTTGTTCATCTCCCCGCTCTCCTTTTCGCCTCGTCTACGCAAATCTCCACCGTTGGTTGCCTTCATCCGACGGCTTCGCTCCTCCCCCGCCATCTGAAGCAGTTTAAACCTATCTCCGCAGGATTTCTTAACTATTTTTGTGTTTTGCAAGCGTTTTAATGGTTTTCCATTGTTTAATGAAAGAAAGCCGAGGGTAGGGAAAGACGTTTCCTGCGCCTTCGAGCTGATAAAGAGAACCATCTGTGGGGTTTCGCTCCATTTTTTTCTCAATGCTTCATGGGCATTGATGCCTTTAAAAAGCCCAGTGCGGCCTGCACATCGACAAGACACTGTTTTAATTCAAAAACAGTTAAAGAGTATCAGTTTGAAGACAGAGCACAGCAGATGAAGATTGAAGACGGTTTTTTTGGGGATTACGGCTAAGACCGTTATCAAAAGCCTAATCCCCAATCTAAAACACAGTTTAAAAGAAAAATCATAAATGTTTTGATGACAGACAGGTTTCCACCGCTTCGAATGAGGCAAATTAATTCCTCAGCTACTACAAAGAGCCACCTGTTGCCTCAAACCCTTCAAACAGAGGCCGAAGTTATTGATTCAGGGAATATCTGCCTCCAGCGCTACCAAGAAGTTAATTCTACCAAAGGAGTGTAATAGAAAATAGCTGCAGAATTGCTCCGGACAGAACATAAAGCCTCAAAGTCAAATAAAGCTCCCACCGAGCTTTGATATTAATTGTAAAACATTAATACAGTGATCCACCTGTACACTTCTCCATCGAACCCCTCAAGAGACCGAGAAGTCATTTAATCGGTATTAATGGTTCACGAGATATTTTTGTTAGTTCTCACCTCCGCATCTTCCTATAAGTACTTCTGCATAAGATGAGAAGGTTGGTTACTATTTGATCACAAGTTGTAATATTGAAAATCTCTGAAATAAATATACAAGTCTGTTGAAGTTGAAAATAATTTGGATTCTTGGATGTCTTGATGATGCCGTTGCATGTCTGTTCCTGAGAAGGCTCTATCATTTGATCCATGAGCTTGGCTGTTGGTGACGTGCTCTGAACTGTTAAATGTCTTTTCCTTGTTTTCATTATGTTCCATAATTTCTGCCTACGATGGGCTAAAGGTTTTAGGCTGAAATGACTTAGGCTTCCTTAGGCACATTCACCCTTCAACATTTTATGTGCCCTATCTTTGATATTTTGCAGAGCTTTAAAACTTCTCTTTAGTCTTCATGCTCGTTTATTCCCTGATAGCTCAAATAGTTGGTTTCGTATGTTATGGTTCTATCACATATACTGTCATCATGAAAGCCGTTGTTAAATCTCCTTGATACCATTGTCTTAGGTTAACCAAAAAGTTGGTTTTGATCTTCACCCTTTGCTCACCAGCAGCAGGTTGTTTTAGAGAATCTTTATAGTTGCAAACACGGATGTTTTTAGGTGTTCCCTCTTCTATGAATATAATTATCAGTAAATCTTTTATGTTTTCCAAAGTCCTTCAGAATAAAATCTTTGAGGAAATAGGGTGTTCCCCGAATCTTAGATTTTATTTTGAAAGTTGTCTTGAAGTCATTATTTGCTTAAAGAATGTTTGTAGAATTTATGGTTAGCCATGTCTATCAAATATCTCTTTATTTTTTAAGTTATGTTTTCAGGTTCACTTTGTTGAGAATTCAATTTCTCTTTCCAAAATCATTAATGTTCATCTCATTCCAAAAACAAAAGGATCCTGTGGCCAAGTTATATTTTCCCTTTGATATCCCATATCCATTAACAAGTTTGTCATGACCTTATTTTGACTCCATTTCCCAATGAACTAGATATTTCCTCTTTCTGTCTATCTTTCCTAGACCTTGCATGTACTGTTGTATCAGCTCAACCCAACCAAACAAACATATGCACTTAATAACTAGTCTAAAATCCATATTCAAAGCACACAAGATAAACCTTTGCAAACAAATATTTGAGAGATCCCTATCTGAGAACAGGAGGACTAGATCCTGGAACTCTAAAGATTGGTTCTGTGTTGCCTTGTCTTTTGATTTTTCAAACTATCAAAACACGGGACACCAACATAATGGCGATCACGGTGGGACCTGCTGAGAATTAGAGGTTTGCGAAACCTTTCTTTCAACTTTAGGTCCAGTATAACATAAGTAACTTTCTTCAAGCACTGCCTAACATAATGGCAATCATGATAGGACTCTTTTGAATCAGTGACAAACTAAGTAACCCTTAGGATTCCTTTAAAATCCTTATCAAACCTTGAAGGAACCAATTACCAAGCCATAAGAGCAACTCTGTTTGTTTGAACACCTTAGCTAAGTGAAAAATCAGACTTAGGACACTCTCTTAACCTATAAAAACAAAATAAACTCAGAAAAACCCAAAATATTGCAAGTTTGGCTTCATAATAAACATGGTGGTGGACCATAAAACCTTTTACCTCCTTAGGAGCTAAAAAGCCTTCCACCTAGCGACTCCATAATTCTGAGCAGACCTTAAAGACTCCACTGGAAAGAACCCTTACCATTATACAGTTTTCTAATCCAGTTAGAGGATTGAAAGATCAAAATTTGTGTAAACAGATCAGTCAACCTCTCAAAGATTGTCATACTTGGTTGAACGTTTCCTGTCATTTGGATCTCAAATTACGGCATAGTGGCTTCTAGGAAGATTCCCACTAGAGCCCATCCTGACCCTGATCCACCTGAGATAGTTGATAACCTAGAAAGCATCCTTAGGAAGTCTCCTAAGATTAAATCTTCAACTGTTTTCAGATCACCCTTGAGAGCTAATTCAGTTTCTGAGAATCTTACAGCTCTACAACAATCACAAGTTGACTTAGTAAACCCATTTAGAACTAGGTCATTTGATGATATAATTCAGATAGATCCTGAGTCTTCAATTTCATCCCCGGAAACAAGTGAATATCCTGATAGAGAATCAACACCTCCTGATCCACATTTTCTTTTTAACCTAGGTGTCTCTCATCCAAAATCAGCTCAGCAATCTGCCGCTGTTCCATCCACTTCTCTTCACCATTCATCCACTGTCCAAACCACTCCACTCCAGCCAAATCCCCCTCTTGTAAATCCCCCTCTTGTTAATCCACCACTTGTTAATTCACCCTCACCACATATCATGGCGACATGGTATGCTCCATTAGCCCTTAATATACCACTAGTCAATCTTCCACAGGACTATCAGTCCAAAATTCCATTATATGATGCTAATAATGCTACAACTGCATCACAACATGTGATAAGATGAATGACTACTTTAACATAAATGAAATCGATGATGAATCTATCAAACTTAGATTATTTGCTCAGAGTCTGGGGGGAGAAGTAAGAAAATGGTTTAAAGGCTTAACCCCCCATACTATCAATGATCTCCCAGCCTTCCATCAGAAATTCTTAAACAAATGGGAAGTGAAGAAAAATCCTCTCCAAGTCCTTGTTGGTACAACAACAGTCTCACCGAACGACATGTTGTAAGTGTACAAGCTTGTTGTACCGGTTGTATTTATAACGCACTTTCACTGAACTAAAACCTCCTCGGGCTCGACACAAACAGAATTTCCCGAAGAGTTGACCCAGGAGATGACATATTCACTGGGAAGGTTTTTTGCTTTGGAGAGAATGTGCAAAAGGGGTGCCATTCACGCAGAAGTAAACTGACGAAGAGAGAAAGAATGAAAGGCGAGAAGAGTATCTTTCAGAGAGGAATCCCCTCCCTCTACTCAAGCTCAAAAATGGAGAGAATGTTGGAAGAAATGATGAAAGAGATGAACATAATTAAGAAAGCGCAAGCAAATCAAAACCAGACTGCACTTCAAAACAATCAAAACAGAAATAATAGTCATAATTATAGAAGAGATAACAATCAAGATAAGCAAAAAGAAAGTGACCAACAAATTAGACCTCCCTTTCAACGGAACTATGTAGATCAATATGAGGAAGACAAGGAGTTGGAAAGGTTGGAAGAATCACATGTAAACTTGATTGGATCAGACAGTGGCGATGATGTTTTCCTCACTGAGGAAGAACAAGGTTTCTTCTCTAATGATCTGAATACAAACACCTATGAAGATTCTGATGACTATAGATTGGGTTTTGAAAATGCAATCATGGAGGTACAAAAAATTATAATCTTAGGAGAAAGGGAAGTTTATAAAATCCAAAAGATAAGAATACTAGCACTGCTGTCAACAAAAACGCAGAAAATCAGCCCAAGAAGACAGCAGAAAAAACCAACATTTTGGCCAAAAAACCAGATTTAAATAAAGACAAGGGAATCCAGCCAAATGTTGAACAAAGCACCCCTAGCACTTCAGCCAGTGGTCCTAGTAAAACTATTCCTATCACTAGTTCAAGCAAGGTTCAGCAAATCAAAGTTGCTGAAAAGAATTCAATTGAAAAAATAGATATAAATATTAACAAGTCAATTATTGCTTTCAGCCTTGAGGGAGAGATTGCTAAGATAAAAATTACCATCACCCTAGCTGAACTAGTAACCCAAGAAGTGTACAAAAACCAAGTTTTGAAAGCTTTAAACTTAGGAAGTGATACTGATACCTTAAACTTGATAGATGACAAACACAAACATTTATTTGGCAGTGAAGAAAATATCAAGAAGGACCAGTCCCTCCCTTCTATGTCAATTTGAACATACACGATAAAATTTTACACAATGCCATGTTAGATTCTGGAGCTTCACACAATCTAATGCCCAAGGTAGTAATGGAAAGCTTAGGCTTGGAAATTACTAAACCATACAAAGATTTGTATTATTTTGACTCAAGCAGAGTCAAATGTTTGGGTTTAATCAAATATTTATGTGTTAACCTAGCTCAGATCCCCGCTAAGAATCTAGTGATGGATATCGTTGTAGCTGACATTCCCTCTAAGTATGGCATGCTTTTATCAAGAGATGTGAGGAGTGAACTTTGGAAGTCTTCAAATGGTTTCTTAGTGTGCTACCATCTATTTTCATTGAAATAGAATACTATACGAAGCCACACCAGAAGTATATGGTGAGTAACATGGACAAACCAAACAACACTCCGATCTATGCTATTCAATCAAGTTTAGATTCATTTATCTTGTATAACGAAGATGAAATTACTCAACCATGTAAAGAAAATGTAGACCTACCGAATTTCACCTCGAATAAACTTCAAAACGTTGACGATCAACAGCAACAAGAAAACGAGAATGAGTCAAATATACTTTGTACAATACATTTCGAAGTGGATCACCTTAATAAAGCTTCGTGGGCGGTGTACCGGATTCAAAACACAAATCGAAAGTTTTCATACAAGTTAGACTTCCCATGCACTAACAATATTGCTGAGTATGAAGCACTTCTCCTAGGCTTACAACTACTTAAAAAATTAGAAGCCCGAAAGGTATCTATTTTAGGAGATTCTGAACTTATCATCAAACAAGTCAAAGGAGAATACTCAGCCAAGAATCCAAAGCTTAGGGAATATCAAAATGCTGCCCTTGACTTATTAAAAACTTTCGAAAAATATGAACTCATTTTCATCCCTAGAGCAGGAATCATCATGATAGACTTGCCTTCTTTGTGACAATTGCCAAGTGCAGGGATAAATGAACAACCTAGGTATAAAGGTGAAACATGAACCTCTTGTGCGATAACGAAGATCAACAGCCAGTGTTCGAATACGACAAACACATAGTTGATTTCTTAAAAATCGAAATGATTTGACATGTAACACGGAAGCTAGCCATGAAAGCGCATATATTGAACAAATCCCAGAGGTGGAAATAACATATCCTGCTGACATAAATCATTGTGAGAATCCTTTTGAAGCAGAGATAATGAACAATGAAGACCGAGAAGACTTGGAAGTCTTGCAATGCAAAAATGATAAAATCCCAAGAGGTCTCACACCTTTAGAACACCTATTTGATCTCAACGATGTAGCTAAGGAACCCAGAATGGAGCCTGTGGAGACAAATGTAGAAGAACACAACATAGGCAGTCTCACAGAACCCATGATGATCAAGTTATCCAGCACTCTCCCAGCCCACATAAAATCACAGTACATAAAGCTTTTTAAAGATTTTAAGGATGTGTTTGCAAAGGAATACAAGCTTGAAATCATATGATACAGCATCATTTCGACATAAATTACTTGAAGGAAATTCAAAGCCTTTTAACAAAGCACTTAAAATAAATCCCCCTTTTGTGCAACCAGTTAAAGTGGAGGAAATTGAGAAAATGTACAACCTTAGGGTTAATTACCCATTAGATTTTAAGACAGGTATCAAACTTAGTTACGGTAGAAAAGCGGGAGATCGGGGCTGCTTGTGTTGGCCCAAGTTAACGGCCTCTTTAAAAGACAACTACCCCTTACCCAAGATGGACCATATAATTAAAAGGGTAGTTGGGTCAAGAAGGATTTACCTCTTAGATGGGTTCTCGAGTTACAACCAGGTGTTAGTTCTACCAAGTGATCAAATCAAAACTACTTTTACCACACCTTGGGGCACCTTTATGTATGTCAAAATGCCTTTCGGATTAATGAATGTAGGGGCCACTTTCAAAAAGGCCATGGACATAGCCTTCTGTGAAGATATTGGCTATTTCATAATCATTTACCTTGAAGACATAACCATTTTCTCAAATATCGATGAAGAACATTTGATTCACCTAAGAAAAGTTTTTGAGAAATGTAGGAAATTTGGATTGTCATTGAATCCCAAGAAGACACTCTTTCGTCTCCAAGAAGGTAAAATTCTTGGCCATATAATTTCAGAAGAGGGAATCAAAATAGACCCTACAAGGATAGATGGCATATTGTAGATCAGCCATCCAAGAAGCCTCAAAGAATTGCAATCTTTCATTGGAAAGATTAATTTTTGAAGAGAGTTTATTCCCAAACTTATTTGAGCTATTGAAAAACATCACAAACATGGCAGAAAAATGTGGGTGTAAAATGGACACTACGATAAGCAATCAGTGACCCAGTCAAACAAGCTCTTCCCAGCCCTGAGTCACCAGTTAGTCTTAAGTTTATAAAGACTTTACCATTTTTCTTAAATCCAAGAAAGACATACGTTAATTTTATCGATTTTGCTTCAAAAGAATGATCTCGGACAAGAACAACCAATATCATTTGTTAGTAGGGCCCTAAGAGACGCTCCTCTCAATTATAACATTATGGAGAAGCAAAGCTTAGCATTAGTGAAAGCATTAAAGGACTTTAGGGTCTACATCTTGCACTCTCACATAATTGCTTTCGTTCCAAATATTGTTGTCAAGGATATTCTAAGTCAAGACCCCGATGGTAAAAGGGGAAAATGGATTGCAACTATTCTTGAATATGACTTAGAAATTAGGCCCACCAAACTAGTTAAGGGGAAAGGATTAGCAAAACTTATGGCTGAATATAACTTCCAAGCATTAGACATGAATATGGTAGATGTGTTGGAAGAAATGGAAGAATTTGATGCTCCTTTTATTAAGGAAACTTTTCTGAATTCCCCTTGGTATGCTGACATTGTTTATGTGTTGTTATATTTAAATGCTCCTCCTTCTTTGTCTAAAACTAAAGCTAGATTTTTGAAACAGAAAGCTCTAAGTTTTTGCATTATAGATGGGGTGTTATATTGGAAAAATGTTGTTGGAATTTTGCTTAAATTTTTACTTGAAGATGATGCAGGAAAGATCATGCACGAACTACATGATGGTGAATGTGGAGGACACCTCTACTGGAAGGCCACAACGAATAAAATTCTCAGATCAGGTTACTATTGGCCTACCCTTTTCCCAGACACTCAGAAGCTGGTAATGTCTTACCATAAGTGTCAAATCTTTGATGGCAAGAGAAAACTCATTCCCTTACCCTTACATCCTATCAGAGTTGAGGCACCTTTCCAACAATGGGGGCTGGACTTCATTGGGGAAATTCATCCATCCTCCTCAGCTCAACATAAGTGGATCCTCACAGCCACTGACTTCTTGACTAAATGGATAGAAGCTATACCTACCAGGAATTATAATGACTCTGTCATTATCAAGTTTCTTGAAACCCACATCCTATCCAGATTTGTTTGTCCCAGAAAAATCATAACAGACAATGCTGCTGCTTTCAAATCTAAGAAGATGGTTGATTTCTGTCACCAATACCATATAACCTTGGGCCATTCCACTGCTTACTATCCCCAAGGAAATGGATTAACTGAATCCTCCAACAAGAGTCTCATCAATATCATTAAAAAGCTGTTGGAAGAAAATCAAAAATCATGGCACAGTAATCCGGTTCATGCCTTATGGGCTGATAGACTAACTACAAAGAAATCAATAAATATTTCCCCCTATCAGTTGGTTTATGGCATGGATGCAATTTTTCCTACCTCATTGGGAGTTCCAGTCATGAAGCTCCTTCAAGAAGTACAGGTTGAAGAAAATGATATGCAGAGGATGATCAACCAAACAATCCATTTACAGCAGACCAGGGAAGAAGTTTATGAAAGAACACAGTTGGTCCAAGAAAAAATGAAGAAAATATTTGATAAGAGGACCAAGGCAAACAATTTCCAGGTTGGAAGTGTTGTTCTCAAATGGGATTCAAGAAGAGAAGAGAATGGGAAACATGGCAAGTTTGAGAACTTGTGGAAAGGGCCCTATATTATTCATGTTGAGAGGGGTCATAATACATTTTTTTTGAAAGAATTGGATGGAGAAGACCTATATGGAGGTCTTGTCAATGGCAGGATGCTCAAGCATTACTTCTGCCAAGAATCTTAAGTTCCTAAGCCTTTTTGTTTTACCATTATAAATATCATAGTCTAACCATTGCATTCAAAGTTATGAAAAATCAAAAATACAAAAACAATAGAAAGAAATAAAAGAGAGCAGAAATAAAAACAAGAGAGGCAAAGCCCCATGCCAAAAAAGAGAAACAAATCTGAAAGTGTGCAAGCTCAAATGCCACTCCTCAAAAACACACTTCTAGTTAGTCAAACTGTTTAATCTTGATTAATTAGCTTTAAATTTTTCTGCTAATAGGATAGTGAATTCGATTTTCCAAACTGTTCAATCTTGGCTTATCAGTAGAATAGATTAGGATAGAAATTGAAGGTTCAAACAAACTCAAAATATGAACCAAAGTTTCCAAAAGGAGATGACTCGAAACTGTTTTATTTTCTGAGTCATAAAAGAGAAAAACTGGTTCTAATTTGCTCAAAATATGAACCATAAGAAAAGCAAAGACAGCTCAAAAACACAGCAAAAACAGAGCTGTAAAGAAAAGAGAAGGCCATGATGAGAGACTTTCAGATCTTAAGCCTTCCATTTTGATTTTAATTTTCTGCAAATAATAATCTATGTGCAGCTTGTTTTTATGCCATAGATCACAGCAAGTCAAACTGCCTAATCTTGACTTGGCTGTTTTTAAATTTCTGCTTTAGAATTTAGAGAATAAAAGTCTGTTGGACAGTTTAATCCCAACAGAGACAATGGTTAAATGAAGAAATGTCGACTCATTAACCCAATCTGAGTTCAGGGAGAAATAAGGATTAGAAACAGATTAGATTTCCTGCTTTCAAAAGAATAAAATGTTGTGAATAGAGTTTGCCAATCCAAGTGCACCCTGACGAAGAAAAAAATGCTAGATCTGTAGGATTGGGTAGGTAGCAAGCTGGTTGATAAAGGTCCATTGTTTTCATGGGCATAAAATATATTTTAGAAATCATCCTTTTACGGAAGGGAATAATGGATTGAGTGCAGTATACCTCCCCGGAGAGTAAATCTGAATTCTTGGTGCCTTCAAAGAGAGCACCATCCCAATTAGAACCTTTAGCCACCTATAATTTTTTGTTATACCCAAAGGTGGCTAAATATGTTTTGAGCCTTCAAAGAACAAATTTCATCACTAAATATTGTTGGCTTTTGAAGACTCCTTAAAGGCCTTCTGCCTTTGTCCAAAATCCTCATTTGCTGTTCTCATCTCATACTCTGAAATTTCTGCTGAAATACAAAAAATAAACTGCTGCAAAGCCATCCCTTTTCCCTTTCTCCCGCTCAAAATTAACCTTCTTTTCCTTTCCCTTTTTTCCCATATTTTCCTCTATTATTCATCTTTTCCTTTCTTCCCTTCATAAATCATCCTTCCCATGGTTAAAAACTTACTTTTTAACCCTTTCAGCACCCTTTGTTTCCATTAAAAAACCGTGAAAAATCATAAAAATACAAGTCTTTTTATGGACCTAAGCCCCTTGGGCTTAGCCCTAAACCACTTCCCCAATACGCCCTCATCATAAAAACCAAGCGCCAAACCCATGAAGTGTCAATCAAATCGAAAAGATTCAAGTGTGCATGTTTGTGAGCCATTTCAAAATGTCGATTGCGATCAGCCCCTTTATCCTAAACCGCAGATCGTATTATCATTTCATATGCCCCATAAGCCCGCAATCGGGCGCTAAACTATTGAAAATTTCCTTTCTGATCAATATTTTTCTTTGTAAACTTGAAAACCCATTATTCCAAAGTTTGTTTTAAAATTCCAAAATCACGTGTTTAAATAAAATGGGCTGATCAAAAAGACCGATCGTGCAATCGCGATCGGAGAATTTAAAATGGGTTGATCAAAAATACCGGGCCCGAATGTTTCGATTACGATTGGCCCTAGTTATATAAAGCCCGGGCCCATGGTACTCCATACACCCAGTGGCCCCGCAATCGGGCGCCAGACTATCATATATATATTCCGCCCATTTCACTCAAAACCTTGCTTTTTATTGAAATTTATGGGTTTCTTACGAAGTATAAGGGTCATGCGATGAAAACAAGGATCTAAGTAGTCAAATAGATCTATGAATCGACATTTATCGCTTAATCCAAAATGTTCCAATCACAATAACAATGTGATATTTTAAATGATGTTTCAATAGCATTATTTCGATAAAATGTTTCAGTACTGATAATTCAATACTTGTACTTTGTTGTTGCCCCTCCGGAATTACGATCCTTGATTCAGATACGGGACACGTCACGTGTCCGGATCGGAGCGATCAAAAACTATAAAACATTCCATCTCCCGCTCTCACTTTTACTTATAAATCTCGCAATCTCCTGGTTAGTTTGCACCTTCATCCGTGACAACCTCCCACTTCGCCGACCCGGTTTAAACCTATCTTACGTTCTTGAGTATTTTGTATTTATTGGGCGTTTTAATGGTTTTCATTGTTTAATGAAAAAGCGGTGAAGAGGTTTCCTATTATTGATGCGATAAGAGAACCATCTGCGGGGTTTCGCTCCATTGTTTTCTCAATGCTTCATGGGCATTGATGCCTTTAAAAAGCCCAGTGCGGCCTGCACATCGACAAGACACTGTTTTAATTCAAAAACAGTTAAAGAGTATTAGTTTGAAGACAGAGCACAGCAGATGAATATTGAAGACGGTTTTTATGGGGATTACGGCTAAGACCGTTATCAAAAGCCTAATCCCCAATCTAAAACACAGTTTAAAAGAAAATCATAAATGTATTGATGACAGAAAGGTTTCCACCACTTCAACTAAGACGAATTGATTCCTCAACTACTACAAAGAGCCACCTGTTGCCTCAAACCTTTCAAACAGAGGCCGAAGTTATTGATTCAGGGAATATCTGCCTCCAGCGCTATCAAGAAGTTAATTCTGCCAAAGGAGTGTAATAGAAAATAGCTGCAGAGTTGCTCCGGACGGAACATAGAGCCTCAAAGTCAAATAAAGCTCCCGCCGAGCTTTGATATTAATTGAAAACATTAATACAGTGATCCACCTGTACACTTCTCCATCGAACCCCTCAAGAGACCGAGAAGTCATTTAATCTGTATTAATGGTTCACGAGATATTTTTGTTAGTTCTCACCTCCTCATCTTCCTATAAGTACTTCTGCATAAGATGAGAAGGTTGGTTGTTGTTTGATCACAAGTTGTAATATTGAAACTCTCTGAAATAAATATACAAGTATGTTGAAGTTGAAAATAATTTGGAGTCTTGGATGTCTTGATGATGCCGTTGCATGTCTGTTCCTGAGAAGGCTCTATCATTTGATCCATGAGCTTGGCTGTTGGTGAAGTGCTCTGAACTGTTAAATGTTTTTTCCTTGTTTTCATTATGTTCCATAATTTCTTACTATAGTAGGCTGAAATTTTTAGGCTAAGAAATGACTCCTGGAAGCACCTTAGACCTGTTCACCCTTCACTGTTTTATGTTTTCTTCTGCTGAAGTATTTTAGAGGCTTTAAAACTTTTCTTTAGTCTTCATGCTCGTTTATTTCCTTGATAGCTCAAATAGTTGGTTTCAGCATGTTATGGTTCTCCCTGCTTGTCTGCCATCACTTGAAAGCCATTATTGAAATCTCCCTTCGAAGTACCATTGTCTTAAGTTAACCAAAGAGGTCGGTTTTGATCTTACCCTTTGCCCTTGCTTAAAAAGTTGTTTTGAAGGTCTTTATAGTTGCAAACACAGATGTTATTTAGGTGTTCCCTCTTCTATGAATTCAATTATCTCTGTGAATCTTTTATGTTTTCTTAAATCCTTTAAACAAGACTAAGTAAAATGTGTGTTCTCCTGACCTTAGATTTTATCTAGAAGCCCCAGTTTATTTGCTTATGTTGGGAAAAAATAATTAGAGGGGGTAACCTAAGATTATTTCATATTCAAAGCTTTTTACTTTTTCATTCCTTAAAACCAATACGCTACTTTTCTGAAGCCAAGTAGCGTATACACGCAGATATCCTTCATAAAAATTGCGTATACACAGAGATCTAATTATGCCATTAGTTCTTCACTTATATCATTCCATCATTCATTCATTAGATGTTCTATAAACAGTAAACATGTGCAGTAAGAACAGAATAAACCATCACACAAAGCATCACACATGAACACCAGTATTTTTAGGTGGAAACCCAAGTCGGGAGAAAACCACCGCTGCAGTTGCTCAGCCTTCAATATTTTATTATAGAGAAAACATCTTACAACATATGTGCTGGTGCAGACTCTACCAGCACGCAGGCACCCACCTGCGCTCGTTTACCAGCCTCTCCTGGAAGGGAGCTACGACCCCCTGACTCGTTTACCAGCCTCTCCTTGAAGGGAGCTACAACCCCCCGATCTCGTTTACCAGCCTCACCTGGAAGGGAGCTACAACCCCCTGACTGAAGGCTACAACCTTCAGCACCACCTTGGACCACGTTTCATCAATTTTCACACTGGATCCAACAACTTCAATAGAACAACACTTGCAAGCCACATTTCATCATATTTCCAAACTGGACCCTTTCCATACTTTTAAGCACAAAGATACATCACCAACAGATACTTATCAACACAGATCAGATAGCAGAAACACAGCAGAACAGATCAGATATTTCATACCCCTTGCTTCAGCAAACCCTAGTTTGCATATGCGCTTTCACTTCACTGATGTCGCGTATATACGCGCTTCCGTCCACACAAACCAGCGTATACCTCTGTACATATTTCACTGCGCATACGCGCTTTCACTTCAGCGAAGCCGCGTATATACGCGCTTCCTCTGCGGCGAAGTAGCGTATAGATCTTCAATCATTATAGAGCAGCATACTTCTTCAGATCAGATGTTCAGTTCAGATTTACCCTTTTACTTCAGACAGATGTTCGCCTCAATTCAGATCTAATCACTCCATAAACAGATCTAGCAAATACAAAATACATTACAGATCTAGATATTCCGCTTCATCATTTCTTCATTGGAGCATCATAGATTCAGATCTATCATCAAACCTTTACCCTTTCCATATAGATATACTTCACAGAGAAGTATTCATTCAAGTTCAGACATCTTGCTCCCACACTCATGATTTGCACAATGAATTTCTTCTCCTTATATAGGTTTATCCTTTTTAAATACCACGAGCCAAAGCAATACCATGAGCCTTCAATACCACGGGCCAAAGCAATACCATGAGCTTTCAATACCACGAGCCAAATCAATACCATGAGTCTTCAATACCACGGGCCCCTGTTTTTGCACTTTATGAGTACTTTTTGCCCATACGCTACTTGGAACGTTTATTCCCGCGTGCATACGCGACTTCCCTTAGGAAAATCCGCGTATTCCTAGAGACATACTCTTTTCATCAAGATTTAGCACATGCTGAATTCCTTTCTTCATTGCCTTCTGTACACACTGTAGATACATCAGATTTACTTCATCAAGAACAGGTTCTATCAAGCACAACTTCATCAAGTAAGTTGCCATCATCTTCATCAAGTGGGTTGCCTTTCAGGGACAACACTCAACATCATAATATCAACAAGCATCATATCACATCAGATTTACATCATTTACCAAGTCCATCAAGTCAAGCATAACTTCATCAGGTGGATTGCCATCAAGGACAACACATGTCAACAGTCGCATGTCTTCATCTTCATTCAGTGGGTTGCCATCAAGGACAACACTCCGCATCATATTTCCAACAATCTCCCCCTTTGGACTTGATGGCAACCACGATGGTGTTTGGTTACCACAACAGATAAGTACATTGACACCATGTCACTCTCCCAATTCTTTGACACCATTATCTGCACTCAAACACCATGTCACTCTCCCCCTTTGACATCAAGGGCAAAGGGCGGATCAGAACCAACACACTCTCCCCCTTTGACATCAAGGGCAACGAGCGGATCAAAACCAACATACTCACCCCCTTTTCTCCTTACGTAGAAGAAGCGTTCTGCAGATCTGATGTATACAGCCACTGCTGGCCTCTCGAGTTCAATATAACGATAAAATGATGACTTTCAAACATATTTTCAATGAAGTACATGACTCTATGACTTTCCTATCACCAATGACTCATACTTACATCAAAGATCCATCCAAGTGGATTTACATATGAGACTCAAGTACCCGCAACCAAGTGGTTTACACATTTCAATTCCAATCACCCAACCAATTGGGCTTAGCAAAATTTGACTCAAACACCAACCAAGTGGGTTTACAAATTTGACAAGTCCTTACATGACTAAATATTACAATTTTTTTTTTATGAGTCATGGGTCTCAACATGACCTTTTCATCAAACTCACAAATATAACTTTAAGACCAAGCACCTAAAAGTCTCAAGAAAGAGAACATATTTTAACCATCATAATGCCAACACTGTATTATACCTACAGAAGCTACGTCCCCCGAATCGGTAACCACAATTTTAAATGACTAAGGCTCCCCTTTAGTTTGTGCATCCTGAAAACTTCCACCAACAAATCATCAAGGCATCTTCATCAAAACATTAGAAACAAAATTATGAGAACTGGAACACCACCAGGGATACCAAACAGTATCAGAGATACCAAACAGCACTGCAGTTGTGCTGAAGAGAGCTGAACCAACCAAAAATTGCCAGCAATCAAACATACGCGGTTTTTTGTGCAGGAACTCACGTATGTACGCGACTGTGTTTCAGGAAACCCGCGTATCCCAAGCCATCTTCTAAATTTCAACTAGATCTGATTCTCTGTGAGGTAAAGTCAGTGTTCAGCTTCTTTCTGAGACATTTGAATGCTTCCCTGGACTACATATAGATAGAACAGTGTAATTGTGTGTTCAAGCGTCATCCAACGGTTGTAGCATCAGTACAATAGTAACCAAGCCTTCGGATTCTTTGCAGCATCAATACAATCTTTCCAAGAGAGATTCTCATATCAGAACAACATCTTCACATAGTTGTCAAGCAATCATCCATGTGGTCCAACATCACCATGATCTTCAAGATTTTATACAAAGTGTTATAAGGGCATAAGATCTCAATCATAAGCATTGTGTTTCCGTACGAACTATTCTTATTTCCTATTCATAGACTTCAACTCATCCAAAGAAGTAGCGTTCATCTAAATTCTTCATCATAATAAACCATATACCAAGTCATCATCATTTGAGCATGAGTATCATAATAACCAAAGAATAAGCAGTCATAGTGCCAACAATGCAATCATTAGTATTCAACCTGCTGCTCCCCCTGAACCAGTGCTCTTCCTTAACTTGTGCAACCTGAACACCTTCATCAGCAAGTCATCAACAACAATCTTTGTATGATCTGTCCTTATCTCTGAATTATAAGACTTTCATCTCAGCAACGAATGCTCTTCATCAAAAAGGAAATCCGTGCTTCATCCATAATCTTCAACACAAGAACCCATGTATCATTTCACATTTATAGCAACTTAGGAAGGCGCTAATACAATCATCAAGAAATGTATCTGATGTTCTCCGGACTTCTCGCTCTAGATCTTTAGCCATCGAAAGATCGATAATTTCTTATTTATTAATGCACACGCGCCGTGTCACCGTGAACTCGCGTGTATACGCTACTTTGTTTCATCGAACCCGCGTATGAAAAGTGAAATATAGAAAACTTCACACCTTCATCTCATCCTGCAATTTTACCTTCTGTTCTTGTCTTTTCTACACACCAGATGCACTGTCAGAAATAACCAGAATAATTAAATCAACCATGAGAGACATCATACATTGCTCCCCCTGTGACGATACATTACTAAATCTGATAATGTATCCCACATCATTCCTGCAGTCAATCAGAGAAGTAAGCTTCAGAAGCGGATGACTGCAGTAGGGTCAGAATTCCCTACGTTTCTGATCGGTCCTCCATCCTTTTCCAGATTTGTTTGAACTTTCTATTTGTGTGTTGAAAATTGTCCACTTTCTCAGATCTGTTCAACCTGCATTCCTTTTCTATATGTCCATACTTGTTACAAGAATAACATCTCATGTGTCCAAAGAAATAAGCATAAGAATCATAATGAGTTTTTCTCCTTTTGCAATCAACTGCTTTGTGTCCATACATGTTACATGAGAAACAATATCCCCTGAAGAAACTAGAGTACCTTTCTGAGTAGAACCTGTTTGTTTGTGGCTGAAATGATCTGCTCCTGCAATTTGCTGCAACATGCCCATAATTATGACATTTAAAACATTCAACGTTTTTGAATGAATTCCTTTGAGAATTCATGATTGTTGGTTGATCTTTTATTTCTTTCAACACTTCAGGTTTTGCATTGGCATCCTCTGAATTTTTAGCACTTCCTTGTGAGCTAGATTCACCTTTAACAGTTTCATGGAAACCAAGACCAAGTTTGATAGCAGGAGACCTTTGATTACTTAGAATTTTGTCCAAAGTGTTAGTACTATCTTGAAACCTCAAAAGTTCAACCTTTTCTTCTAATTTACCTTTGAGAATGTTTACCTCAACCTCCAAGGCTTGACATTGCTTTGTCATGCTTTCTTCTTTCCTTCTTCCATCTTCTACTTGATCCTTCAGATTTAGGATCTCTTCTTTCAACGAATTTTCGTTTTCTTCATATGTTTGTTCTAGCTCTTCATTCTTCTTATTTGATTTTTCCAGATCTTCTTTGAGAGATATGATTTCTGCTTCAAGGCCTTCCTTTTCAAATGATTGTAAAGGTTCCTCATATTTCTTACTTGATGCTTCTAGATCTGCCTGCAGAGAGATGATTGCAGCTTCAAGTCCTTCATTCTTCTTGCTTGATTTTCCAAGATCTGCTTCTAGATCTTTAATTCGATTGGATGCATAAGTATGAAATCTCTAATACTTGTCCACCTGTCCATTCAACATTTCTATTTGATCTTTCATTTGAGAGGTCATCTCTTTGTAAATAGTTTCTTGCTTAGAAGTTGAACTTTCTAGTTCTTCAACTTTAGTCTTGAGAGCTTCTACAACTTTACTTTCACTATCTTCACTATTTTTTTGCACAAAGAAGAGTATTACAAGTGGCCTTCTTCTTTTCCTTCTTTGCCATGAGTACTTGTAAAGCTTCGTCAGAAACTTCTGGATCCATACTGTCACTTTCACTATCATAATCTTTGCACATGCAGTTAAGTAAGAGACAAGAACAACGATTAATACCTGGTTCATCTTCTTCAATTTTTTCTATACATGATTTCTGAGGTATCTTCTTGTTTCGAGTAGCCTTCTTCTTTTGCTTCTTAGCCATGAGCACTTTCAGATCTTGGTCAGAATCTTCTTCATCTTCACTGGACACTTCATCATCATCTTCTTTTGCATAATAACTCTTTCTCTTTTCAAATTGTTTCTCTTTACCATGTTTTTCTCTATAAGGACATTTAGCAGCATAGTGACCAACCTTTCCACACTCAAAACATTTGAAGGGAAGCTTACCTTTGAATCTTCCAGTACCTAGTTGGAGCTTTCTCACGAAATTCGCTTCTTCTTCATCGGATATATAGCTGGATTCTTTGACAATTTCCTTTTCCTTTCCTTTTGTAGATGCCTTAAAAGCAGCTTCTCTTATTTGAGAAGGACCTCCTTGTCTCATTTCAAAAGCAGTCAGAGTACCATGTAATTGAACAATAGTAAGTGATTGCAGATCTTGCCTTTCTTCAATAGCTGAAACTTTAGAGTCAAATTTTGAAGTCAAGGATCTTAAGACCTTTTCCAACAGAGTAGTATCAGTTATGGTTTCACCCAAATTTCTCATTCGATTTACAATATCATCCAGACGAAGAAAGAAACTGGCGACACTCTCATCACTATGCATCTTCAAATTTTCATATTCAATTCTAAGAGTTTGGAGTTTTGCACTTTTTACCTTTGTGTCTCCTTCATAGCTTAGAATGATTTTGTCCCATATTTCTTTTGTTGAATGTAGCTGCATCACTTTAGCAAATTCTGATTCAGACATGCTTCCCAATAAGACATTCACTGCTTTGGCATTGATTTCATACTTCTTCCTTTCAGCTGCATCAGTAGGAATACTTGCCGGATATTGATAGCCTTCTTCCACGATTGCCCATACATCTACACCAAGACTTTGCGGATATGCTTTTGTTCGTACCTTCCAGAATATCAGATTGCTTCCATTGAATAGAGGTGGCTTTATAGACATTACTCCTTCTTGACTTCCCATTGCGACGGATCTCCTTCAAGTGATCAAGCTTCTGCAGAAGGACCACCCTCTGATACCAATTGTTGGGAAAAATACTGAGAGGGGGGGGTGAATCAGTATTTACTGCATAATCAAATCTTTTTACTTTTTCATTCCTTAAAACCCATACGCTACTTTCCTTCAGTAAACTAGTGTATATACGCGGATCCCCTTCATGAAACTAGCGTATACACAGAGATCTAGATATGTCATTAAATCTTCACTTAAACCATTCCATCATTTATTCATCAGATATTCAATAAGCAGTAAACATGTGCAGTAAGAACAGAATAAACCATCACACAAAGCATCACACATGAACACCGGGATTTTTAGGTGGAAACCCAAATCGGGAGAAAACCACCGCTGCAGTTGCTCAGCCTTCAATATTTTATTATAGAGAAAACATCTTACAGCATATGTGCTGGCGCAAACTTGACCAGCACGCAGGCACCCACCTGCGCTCGTTTACCAGCCTCTCCTGGAAGGGAGCTCCAACCCCCTGACTCGTTTACCAGCCTCTCCTGGAAGGGAGCTACGAACCCCCGATCTCGTTTACCAGCCTCACCTGGAAGGGAGCTACAACCCCCTGACTGAAGGCTACAACCCTCAGCACCACCTTGGACCACGTTTCATCAATTTTCACACTGGATCCAACAACTTCAATAGAACACAACTTGCAGGCCACATTTCATCATATTTTCAAACGGACCCTTTCCATACTTTTAAGCACAGTCAACCATGAAAACGGATACATATAACTCAGCATGAGATATCGGTAAACAGTGAACGAGATCGAGACATTTCTTACCACGGTCTTGATCGACCTAGTTTTCTTTGCTTTACTTTCAATGATGCCCGCGTATGCTCATTTATTTCGTCCTCATCGACCGGCGGCACACATGATGCACGCTAAATTGCGCATACGCACTTTCTCTTAAGCGAAACCGCGTATATACGCGCTTCCTTTGCGGCGAAGTAGCGTATAGATCTTCAATCATTATAGAGA
This sequence comes from Pinus albicaulis, assembly GCA_034641835.2. NCBI lineage: Eukaryota > Viridiplantae > Streptophyta > Pinopsida > Pinales > Pinaceae > Pinus > Pinus albicaulis. The sequence goes on along the minus strand of CM076577.1, from coordinate 1,453,761,380 downwards.
AACATACTTCTTCAGATCAGATGTTTAGTTCAGATTTACCCTTTTACTTCAGACAGATGTTCGCCTCAATTCAGATCTAATCACTCCATAAATAGATCTAGCAAATACAAAATACATTACAGATCTAGATATTCTGCTTCATCATTTCTTCATTGGAGCATCATAGATTCAGATCTATCATCAAACCTTTACCCTTTCCATACAGATATACTTCACAGAGAAGTATTCATTCAAGTTCAGACATCTTGCTCCCACACTCATGATTTGCACAATGAATTTCTTCTCCTTATATAGGTTTATCCTTTTTCAATACCATGGGTTAAAGCAATACCATGAGCCTTCAATACCACGGGCCAAAGCAATACCATGAGCCTTCAATACCACGAGCCAAATCAATACCATGAGTCTTCAATACCACGGGCCCCTGTTTTTGCACTTTATGAGTACTTTTTGCCTTACGCGACTTGGAACGTTCTTTTCCGCGTGCATACGCGACTTGCCTTAGACATATCCGCGTATTCATAGAGACATACACTTTTCATCAAGATTTAGCACATGCTGAATTCCTTTCTTCATTGCCTTCTGTACACACTGTAGATACATCAGATTTACTTCATCAAGAACAGGTTCTATCAAGTAAGTTGCCATCATCTTCATCAAGTGGGTTGCCTTTCAAGGACAACACTCAACATCATAATATCAACAAGCATCATATCATATCAGATTTACATCATTTACCAAGTCCATCAAGTCAAGAATAACTTCATCAGGTGGATTGCCATCAAGAACAACACATGTCAACAGTCACATGTCTTCATCTTCATTTAGTGGGTTGCCCTTGATGACAGCACTACGCATCATATTTCCAACGGCTTTGACAATGTTTGTAGAATTTATGGTTAGCCCTGTCTATCAAATATCTCTTTATTGTTAAGTCATGTTTCTCAAGTTCCCTTTGTTGAGAATTAATTTTCTTTTTCCAAATCATTAATGTCCATCTCATTCCAAAACAAAGGATCATGTGGCCAAGTTAGATTTGCCCTTTGATATCCCATATCCCTTGAAGAGTTTGTCATGATCTTATTTTGACTCCATTTCCCAATGAACCGGATATTTCCTCTTTCTGTCTATCTTTCCTAGACCTTTCATATTCTGTTGTATCAACTCAACCCAACCAAACAAACATCTGTACGTAATAACTAGTCTAAAATCCATAACCAAAGCAAACAAGATAAACCTTTGCAAAACAAATATTTGAAGGATCCACTCTACGAGAAGAGGGGGAGGACTAGATCCTGGAACTCTAAAGATTAGTTACGATGTTTCCTATCAAGATGATTTGCCTAAAGCATCAAAACCTTTGGATACAACGA
>CM076577.1:1453706591-1453759907 GCA_034641835.2 Pinus albicaulis | reverse complement strand
TCAGGATGGTTCCCAACCCAACATCTGTATGTGTTGCTTACTGGCCCAGTCCTAGGGTTTATCAGTCCTTATATTTAAGGTTTGAACGCCGATATTGAATTCTAGGGTTTTTCAACCCTTGGATTTATAGTTCGAATGCCGATTTTGAATTCTAGGGTTTTTCAGCCCTTGGATTTATGGTTTGAATGCCAATTTTGAATTCTAGGGTTTTTAAGCCCTTGGATTTATGGTTTGAATGCCGATTTTGAATTCTAGGGTTTTTAGCCCTTGGATTTAAGGCTTTAATGCCGATTTTGAATTCTAGGTTTTTCAACCCTTGGATTTACAGTTTAAATGTCGATTTCTTCAAAGCTAAAGGACATTGTCCTAATTAAAACGCCTGTTCTTTTTTCGGTTTTTAAAACGCCTGGTTTTCTCGCAGGCTGATTCCTATTTGTTATAGTATTCTGCACATTTTCACTGTATGTAGTCCTATATGTTCATCTACATAGACCGATTTGATTCAATCGAAGTTACATTATTAATAGCAGTAGTCTAACTAGACAAATCCTTATTAATATTATGAAAACTGGTGGCGTGATACTAAAATCCTGGAGTTAATTTTGAATCATTCTACTTTTATAATATAGAAGCGATCTTTGATGGCCGCTTGCGTTTTGTTGTCTTTCTTTAGAATATGGCAAACGACCTGAATAGAATGGCCGCACTGTAGCCTATCTCAGCAATAATTGGTATAGCTAACAGCTGTGGTACAATTCGGTTTAATATAATGATTCACTAAATGGTGTAAATAGTCCTATCATGATTTAATGTTGTGTTTTTTTTCAAAATTAGTACCGTAATTTTTTTCATTCACAAAATAGTTTAAAGTTACATTTTGAATATACACCTTTGAGGGTGTTCCAAGATGTTTTTAGTGAAGATTATACGTTAAGATGCTTTTGCTTGATATATTTTTTTGGTTTTGGTTTAAATATTAAAATGTTTGATGATAAAGTTTTTTGGGGAATATTAGTCCATTTGTGAATATTAGCTCTTATTGTTGGTATTAAAAAATATTAGTAAAAAAAATTATTTTTTTCATTTTTTTTGAAAAAAACTATCACATAGATTGTAAATTTTAGTATGTTATATGGATTGTAGATTTTAGCATGTTATTTTGTGACAAGATTATCAAATGATTAAATCATTTCTGCCTCGTGTTTGTTCCATGTATATCTTATTAGAAGTCGTAGAAGGAATATTACATTGCTCTTGTACATGTGTTCCATGGTTAAACCTACTTTTCAGAGCATATTTTCCTCGTAGGAGGAATATTGCAATACTCATGTATATCCTAAACCATTACTAAGGAAGTTATGGCATTAAGTTTTTTGCACAAAAACATTAGCTCTACTGAGTGTTATGATTGGACCAAATACTTAAGTGACCAGATGGACCACTATTTTTTTCAATCTTGTTTAGAAAAAAAATATCATATGGATTGTAGATTTTAGTATGCTATTCTATGTGACAGGATTATAAAATGATTAAATCCTTTTCGCTGTGTTTTTTTCTATGTATGTCTCATCATAGAGCTCGTAGAAGGAATTTTACATTGCTCTTGTACATGTGTTCCATGGTTAAACTTACTTTTGAGAGCGTATTTTCCTCGTAGGAGGAATCTTGCAATACTCCTATATATGCTTGAGACCTCATTTCATGGTTAAACCCACTTTGAGAGCTTATCATCTAGTCTGTTTTACTCTTTTAAAATATGAGAACATGCAAAGGAAGTGTATGATTCTTTGATCCTCAACAAGTCTTCTAGGATGGGGACTATACGTAAATGAATTCCTATAAACTTGGATCTTAGAACAACCTTTTTTTTCTTTTGCAAAAACCAAAAAAATTTTATACATCATTAATTTTGTGATTGTGTTATTTCTTTTCCTTAAACCAAATCTTTTTTTTATACAGAAAATATTGAAAATGGCAACAAGAAAATCCTAATTAAATTTTCCCTTGAATTAAATTAGGAGAAATTTGTAATTCCACATCACATGATAGCTTGTACTAGTTAACTAAGTTAGTTTGACTTAGTTGGTTCAGTTACTTAGAGTTTAGGGTCCAACATGAGTCATGCAGAGTGGTTCCTACTTTATAGCAGCCCTGGTTGAGTTTATTTTTAGTTGTAATTAATTAATTTAGTTTAACTGAGCTAAAGTCAATTAAATTAGTTTCAATTGTTGGAGGAACTAGTAGGAGGGTTAGCAGTGGGGGTGCATCCTCAGTGTTCAAAAATGTAATTGATAAATCAACCATAAATAACTCATGCATGCAAGATCTACGAGTTATCCAATTGAGATTAGAGTTCAAGGGCACTATATTATTAGTTTCATAATCATCTAAATTGTACAGGTGGTGCATGCAGAGGAAGGCCTATGATAGATTGCACAATATTGGATGGGTATTTCCCTAATTAATATTGGACTAATTCCCAAGGAAACAACACAAGGAAATAGGGACTCGGACAAACAAAAAATTGGTTAAGTATTGGCCAAAGCCTATCTAGGAAGTAGTGAGACAAATAGAGATAGTGTGAGGTTGCTTGGGCTTGAGAAAAGCATTGTAATATTCTCATATTTTCTGACAAATGCAATATATATATATATATATATATATATATATATATATATATATATATAGGAGAGATTTTTAGTTGTGGCTTTCCCAAGGAGATCATTGTGTAATGTGTTGATCGAATTCTTTCACTTTTATCCTTCATGATTTCACGATCGTTTAATTATTTCTGTAGTTGGTAGAGTAGATTCAAGTCTATTGTTTTAGTAAACTACAATTAGTAGTTTGAATCTACAAGGAATTTCTACATAAAAGAATGTGTAGTGGATAGGAAAAATGCAAACCCACCTGCACTCCTTTGGCCTATGTCTTTGGAGGCTCCATTAAAGAAAGCCCATGACTTTGTGTGCTATGTATTTTCATTTACAATAATTTTTTGAGCATTGATGCCTTTTTCTTAAGGGAAGTGAGCTAGAATTTCTAGAGCTTTTATTGCAATGTTTTTTTATTGGGGCTAGCGATTTGTCTAGAAAAATGGTCTTGTTTCGCTCCTGCCATACCTCGCAACATATTATCAGTAGGAGGGCATTGTGTGCACAAGTAGTTGGATCTGAGTGTCATCCTCTCCATACTTCCTCCATGTTTTCCCCTTTCCTAGTTTTTGATTAGGCCAATCATTGGCTTACTCCCACACTTGCTTAAATAATGGGCAATGCCTAAACACATGCAAAATGGTTTCCTTGCCTCCCTTATAAAGGGATTACCAACTTGATCGAAAGGAAAAACAACTTTGAAGGACATCCCAGGTGTGTACCTTTTTCTCCATCAAGTATCCGACAAAATTTCTTTCTTTTGTTGGACATTTTTCTTTCCAAAGCACCCTCCACTGCCATTTTGGCTCTTCAAGAGCCCTGTATGTGTTTAAGACTAACACTCGAGCATAGGGGTGTAAGAGCCAAAGGGGGAATAACTCGAAACTAGTTCATCCTGTCTATCTATGATCCTTATCTGACTAGTTTCCAGAGAATTTAAATAACCAGTCCATGCCACGTGGAATGTTGCCTCTATCCTTAGCAGCTCTGTTGATCTCCATGCCTGCCTCTAGATGGTAGTGTTGTCTTGGCTGGCAATGTGTGTTAACTTTTAAATACCTTTTTATCATAAAGAATCGATGAATGGTTTGGAGAGGATGTAGCCTATGCCACTCTCTGGCCATGGATCGGTTCCAATCCAGACTTTGTCACCATTTCTTGTTTTCCAATCCAACCCATTTCCTATGAGATTAAATAAGTGTAAAACTACCCTCTAGATACTCAAGATGTTTTCTCGTGGCACAATCTATATATATATATATATATATATATATATATATATATAACATATATATATATATATATATATATATATATATATATATATATTGTAATAATGTATGTGTTCCAATATTTACTGTATTTTAAATTTATTTTTATTTAGAATAAATGGTCTTTAATAAAGTTTATTTTAAATTTATTTATTTTTAAATTGTAATAGTTAAAATACTTGTAAATTGAAAATTTTACTTTAAATTAAAAAAATGAGTAAAATTTATATCATGCATAAGATTTATAAAAAACATTAAAATCCAAAATATATGTAGCAATTTTTAAATAAAGTTTGCAGCCATAGAGATTTATCACTGTTAAAGTGTATCATAGAAGTATGAGATAGTTATATTTTGTCATTGGATAGAAAGTCTCAAACTGAATGGTAAAAATTCTTTCATTCAATTGTTATTTTTTTAAATCCCGACTAACAACAAACTTATGTGAGTGTTAACTTTTAGATTAAGTGTATTCTATATTAATATATATTTGTTGAACACACATAAATATTAAAAATACAACAAAATTATGGTATATTTTATTTAAAATTTATCATGGTGATATAAAATGTATAAATAATACATAAATGTGTTGATTGGTGTTAATGAGTCATTTAACTTATCTGCTATTCTTTGAAATTTTTGTTAGCAGTGAGTTTTTCAACATCATATTTAGTTTGCAAAATAAGTTGTTTGTAAGAGAAAGTACATGTTTTAGAACAAGCCGCCAGTTTGAGTTTCAGTTGCAATGATTTCACGACAAAGAGCGTTGCAGGTTTTGGATTTTCCCAATGGACCAGGCACATGGTCTACGGTGTTCTTGGAGTCTCACAAGGAGGATGACATACTCATTGGAGCCAATGTTAGGGTACTATATTCTAGGGATCTTGGTCATGTTAGTCTTGCTATGTATCTAAGGTCAAATTTGTAAATATTAGTCATGATGACTTGACTATTATTGTTCAAAGAGGTCTAGGTTTATATTGGGTGTCATGTAAAGGTGTATATTTTGCTACGATTCCAATGTCTAAAGTCATGCATTTTCCTTACAAAGGGTAATCATGGGAAGCCTTTGGTCACTTTGAAAAGAGTAAAAAAATCATGTTACAAGTCCTTAGTTAGTATGAGTTGGTTAGTGCCATTTTAAATCATAGTTAATAGGCCACCTACGTTTAGAAATAATTTCCTCATCAAAGCCATCATGTAATGATCGTGACACAAATTTGGAGGCTTTCTTATATCAGTTTGGATGTCATTTCAAATGGAAAAATTATTTGCTCAGGAGGGGATAATGGTCAGAGGATAGTCATTTGAACTCTCAATGCGTAGTGTTTTTAGAAAAAAAATTGTGCATTCATGATGTTCTCTCCAAATCACGTTCAACACGTTCACTCTCACTTTCACTGCAAAAGGGAGGCAGGGGCACTACAAGTCCACATAGTGCTAAATTTCTCGCATATCGACAGTAAAATCCCCTCATTGGTGCCAATTTGGTTTTCTATTTTTCCTCCAGTCATGATAGAACTCTGAAATTGCATTTAAAAGCTAGAAAAAGCCGTTTATAGCTTGCAAAAATAATAAAATTGTTATCGCTATTTTTTTCTGGAATTCGCTGTGTTTTTTCTTTCTCGTCACTATGTTTTGATCCCGACCCACTATGAATCCACACAGTGGGACATTTTCCTCTTTTATTGTTTCCCATTTTCTTTTTCACTATGATATCCTTTGCATGAAAACTGTTTCCTTGGTCTAAACACTGTAACAAATTTTTTTCCATTAAAATTGATTCTCATATGTGTTTTAGAGGTCAAATTTTTTTAGCATTGCATTTACGGCTTATACGCTATGACAGTCCCTAGTTTGATATTTTGGAAATAGTTACAAAGTTCTGAGTCCTATAGGGTTTTCTTAAGTAAGTTTGCAATTATGATTCTTGGTGTAATTGTTGTGTTGTGCCTTAATACATTATCACAAGATATAAAAGCCATAACACCTCCATTGTTTCCCAAACAAGCTGTTAAAAAATTCAAAATATCCATTGCTACAAAATTGAAACTATTTCGACTCCAGGAGATAAAAAACACAAAGGGGGAGCCATTGTATGTTTTGAACCATGAGATATCACAACCTTCAATGCAGATCCAACCATCAGAATGGATTTTGAACAAGTAGGGTGTACGAGATTCTGTGAGATAATTTAGGGATATCATTTGCAGTTGAAAAATAAATTTTCTAGGGTGGGAAGTTTGAATTTTCTAGTCTCACCTCAATCAATTGTTGAGCCCACTAAGATCCATTTTAGTGGAGAGGAGCAGTTCAAAGGAATGGATTTTGATTTGGTTGATTTCAAGGACTTTCTCAAGCCACAACATAAGAAAGAGTATGGTTCATATGTTCGAAGGAGTTATTTACAAGATCATCATAGCAAACTGTTGGAGGTCATTCAAAGGCACTTCACATGTGAGGGGAGATTCAATAGGGTATATCACTATGACATTAGGCTATTAATGCATTTTACTGGCAAGAAAATTTTGAATCTTCCCTATTATCTGTTTAGGAGTCTATGTAAGATGATTGACTGAGTTCAAATAAAAGGAAGTCAAGTTTAGGCCAGATTATTTCATTTTTCATTAACTAAATTGATGGTAATGAAGGAGCTTGAGAAGAAGGAGCAGACATGGCAGGAGTTCTTGGTTTCTTCAGGTTGGGAAGCACAATATTCAAATAATAAAAATACAAAGAAAGTGTTAATTTTAGTTAATGATGGTATGTTCTATGCTTTAGATCAATTTACTTAAATATTTTCTTATTATCCAAATTTTAATTTCTAGATTAGTAATCACATAAACATTGACAGTAAATGCTGATAGAACATAAACAGTAAACAAAAGAAAAGAGGCACAATATTTGGAGGATGCAAGGGAAAAGCCACAATGTGGGGAAAAATCTTTGATCAAATCTTCTTATTATTCTTCAAAATTTCAATAGAGAGAGAGAGAGAGAGAGTACAATATACAAAATTCACTTGCCCAAAACTTTAGTCAAACAACAGTCAATAAGATGCCCTAACCAGAAATTCAACGTTGGTCAAACCAGCAAGAAGACTTCACCAAAAACAATTGGTCAATCTTAGTCAATGCGGCCTCCAGCAGTAGTCAAAATCAGCCCAAACATATCTAAAAAAGTTATTCAAACTCGTTTAACTGAAATTCAATGTTGCGGTCAAAGTGCTTCAATCAACGCTAGTAAAAGTTCCAATAATTTCTCAAAATGTGTGCCAATGAATGCGGCCTAGGATTTTAAAAATCTGTCTGAGAGTACACAACTTTTGGAGGGAGTTTGATCCAAATTCGACAGTGGTTAATGCTTTGTACTTTATCCCTAAAACAACACGAAAATTTTAACTGAGAAAAACAGTCCTTCATCCACACGTGCAAGGGAGAGAGAGGTACTCCAAACGCTTGTACGAACCAATGAGAGAGAGATATGATGAGATCAGTGATGTTCAAAATGAGGAATGATTCTCTCTTATTTGTATCCTTCAGTGAGGGTGGAAACACATCCATTGGGGCTTAAGAGCCTACATTACATTTCTGGCTAAACTTGACAATTCGCAAATGTGTGAGAAAATAAATTCAAAATCCCACTTCTGATCATTGAAAAAAGATGATCTCTTGATCAATATTTCTCCTCTTAGAAAAAGGAATCCAATAAAAATATCATCTCCATCATATGAGTTGTCCAAAGTGGATTTTGGCCCTACTTTCCAATTTTAACATTCCCTCTCAACTAGGGAGAACTCCACCCCTCAATCCATCTATCATACCATACCATCCCGTCATCCTATATCATCTTGTACTATTATGCTCTCTTCTCGACTCTACTCTATTGAACCATAAAGAAATAATGAAGAATATTTTATCGAGAGTGAGTCGCAAGACCTTTCCACTCTCAACTGACCTGAAGTCAGTCAAGAGGTAAGAAACTCAACCAGACTTGATCCCAGATCAAGTTGTTGGAAAAAATCCATACTAGAATAGAGAGTAAGACAATACACGATGCATCCATCGGTAGTGTTATGGTCTCTATCCTCATTTCCCAACTCATTGGCGAGATGAGAGGTACTTTCCATGAGTTTTGGACTACATGGGTAGGATGTATGTGGGGCATAAATCAAGAGAGGGTGAACCAACTCAATATTATAATAGTGGGGAATAAGACACCAATAAGGAAAGGAAAAACTCACCCTATGGTTGCTTATAGCTCCAAGAAGCTACCCCAAGCCCCCTGGAGCTTCCACAACTCAAATTCCAACTCAAGCGGTACCCTGATAGGAGGGTTTGTCCACGACACTAAGTTCCTAATGGAAGGTTAAGAATTTGACATTCCCCAGGGGATTTGTGAGAATACCTACCACCCGCTCATCAATCCCAATGTGATGGAGCCTTACGATGCCTTTCCATACCATATCCCAGATAAAGTGGTACTTAATATCAATATGCTTGGAGCAATCGTAGAACATGAGATTATTTGAAAGTCGAATCCCACATTGGTTGTCGCAATGGATCAAGGTGGTATCCAACACATTCCCAAACGTCTCACTAAAGAGCTTCCTCAACCAAATAGCTTCACAACGTGAAATACTTGTTGCAATGTATTCAGCCTTGGTGGTGCTCAAAGCAACCGATTTCTGCTTCTTTCTTAATGCCAGGAGATCGAAGTATAACCTAGAGTGAAGAAACATCTAGACGTGCTCTTACGATCCACCACACTTCCAGCCCAGTCAGCATAAGTATATCCATAGAGCCTCAAATTCCCAATAGTGTATCTCAATCCATGGTTAATTATGCCCCAGAGATATCTCTGAATATTCTTGGCAAAAATCTAATGTATGTGATGAGGCTCGACCATATATTGACTCAACATATTCACTACAAAACATATTTCTAGACAAGATTTCTTTAAGAATATTAGGGCCCCAACGATTTGATGATACTCAGAAGTATTTCCCAAATCAGGCCCAAAAGAACTTCTGCATAGCTTCTTAAAGTAGAGTTCCATCAGAGTAGTCACAAACTTGCAGTCCACCATCCCAAATATTTCAAGCAACTTCACAATATATTTTCCTTAAGAAAGGAAAATCTCACCTGGATTTTTATAGACCTCCAAGCCTAGGAAGAAGTGCATTAGTCCTAGGTATTTCATCTCAAACTCCAAAGCCAACTCCCTATTTCAATTATGAATGAGAGTTTCTTCACCTGTCATAATATATCGTCCACATAGAGCGCTAAAATGAGAGGCTTGTCATTATCAACCTTAAAGTAAAGGTTTGGATTAGCTTCACTTCGTGTAAAGCTTAAATTCATCAAATAGCTATCGATCATCTCATACCAAGCCCTGGGGGCTTGCTTCAGCCGATACAAGGCTTTCTTCAGCCTTCATACATGTGCATCTCGATCTCGAACTTCGAACCCCATATTTTTCTCCACATATACCTCTTCCTTAAGAGAGCCATGCAGGAAAGCAGTTTTGACATCCTTCTGATGTAGATTCCATCCTTCTAAGGAATTAAGGGAAATAAGCGAATGGATGGTGGTATTTCAGGAAACCGGTGCAAATATCTCATCATAGTATATACCTTCCTTCTATGAGAAGCCTCAGGCAATGAAACTAGCCTTGAACATTTCAACACTCCCATGAGATCCATATTTGATTTTTTCAAGTCATTTCAAGGTGACAACAGACTTGTCCTTTGGTCTAGAGACCACATCCTAGACATCAATTATCATGATTGACTCATATTATTTGTTCATATAATCCTTCAAAACTTGGTGCTTCATAGCTTCTTGGAACGTTCCAGGCTCAGATTGAAAAATGGTGCTCCTAGCTACTAAGTACCATTGGTACCTGTTCATCTTCTTACTTTCAAAAAATGTCCCCTTTGGTGCAATATGTCTCTTAGAATATTTGATAGTATCTCTAATCCATGAGGGTACTCTTTTAGAAGAAGAGGGCTGAATAGGAGGTGGATCGATGGGATCCATCAGACCATCAACTTCGGGCATCAGTTATTCCTGCTTTCCTGCATCTTCATCTTTGTATTTCTTTGAGATAGGAAGATCTCTAACCTTCCCAAGAGAATCATCTTCATTTAAGGTGACATCATGACTTATCTCCACTTCCCTTTGACCAAGAAGTAGATTATATATGCCTTATAATTTTCACTGTAGCCCACAAATTTTCCCTTCCTTTGACAAGCATCCAACTTGCTTCTCTTTTCTTTCGGCACATGAAAATATACAGGACTTCCAAAAATTATAAAATGAGAAACATTAGGTTTTTTACCAGTGAATATTTCATGGGGAGTTTTTGAGTCCAAAGCTTGATGTGGGCATATATTTTGAACACACAGGATAGTGTTGGAAACTTCTCCCCATAGGAACTTCGGTAGGCCTTGGTCATGAACCATGGCACAAGTAGCTTTAATGATGGTTCTATTATTTCTTTAGAAAAAACCATTTTATTCAGGAGTATAATTAGTAGTGGTATACCTATTTGTTATAACCAAATTGGTCTTGATTGGATGCTCATCAAACAACTTAGTGTAACTATTTCAAACCACTTCTAACTGAATATTAGCCTCGTCAGTTTGAGACGGCTCTCTTAATGGGGTTTTATGATTTTGAAAAAGGATAGTACTAGATGGCTAACTCTATAGAAATTGTAACTTGTTTTGTATGATTGCAGTTTTAAAACTACAGGCTTGCTACCATTAGGCTTATGGATTCAACCATCAGTAGTTTTAGTGAAAATGGTTCTTCACATGGAAGCTGACGCAGATAGAGGTTTTTAACAGAGATAATTCACACACATAACATAGGAAAACACAATAATTTCACCACTAAAGGAAGTCAGAGCATCATATTATGAATCTTGAGTAATTAGAGATTAAGTCTATTGCAAGTGATAAAACATAAGATATAAAAAACCTCGTGAGAATATTGGGTCTAGAAAGGACAATGTCACTTTGTATTACTGATATTGGTAAAAAACATAGGTAAACAATAGTTTTTTTGCAAATATTCTCCAACCCTTTACTACTTCGATGTTTTGTATCTAAATAGACATTCTTTACAATAAGGATGATCTTTCTGGTGGCTAGATCCTCGAATTCTCCTATGACACCTTTCATAACCGAAATCAATAACTTACAACAGAAAACTAACAGCTACCTTTAAAAGAAACCAACTCCTAATAGGACTCTATCTCCTATTTATTACATTCATTTATCCTATTTGTGAATCAGTTACATGATGGTTATACAATGGATATTAAATTGTCCAAAGACACATGATCAAGTTCACCACCACTTTACATATTTAAAGCATCCCTAGATTTGTGGAGCATAACCTTTCTTTTAAGGAATGGATGACCCTTATCTTCAACGCTATTTTGACTGATGACCTGTCTTCATGGCACTCCCTTTGAGTCATGAATATCTGATAATAAGCTCCATTGACATGTTGGAGGTCTCCAGATGGCAAAACTTGCTTTTAAGATGCTCAAAATCCTTCAACAATTGCTCTCCATGAAAACATGTTAGTTTCATAGCGAGTTTTAGTAGCGTGGGAAAAGTGGCTTTTCCATCCATCTTCTTCAATTCTTTGTTGTTCCATCCTCTTCATCATGTCATGACACCTTGAAATCATGGATCCCCCTCTTTGAAACATGAAAAAATTGACTTTAAATGCAAAAATTCACCTACAGGTTTTTTCGTAGCATATTTCTGGCTTTAAGCTTGAGATACGCTATGAAACTGTGTAAAAAACCAGAAATTCCCCCTTTCAAAATTGTCTTCAAAAGCTAACCTCCAGCTGCAAAATTTTGATTCTCTGCATGTTATGAACCTCCTAAGGAATATTCCATCTCAAATTATCACTCCTATCATGTTTCTTCCTCATTCACAATCAGTTGACTAATGGCTCTTCTACCACAGTCATTTTCAATCCTTTCTTTTCCAACTCTACGTGAATCAGCTCCAATTGCTCTTCTAGATATTTCACTTTGTCCTTTAATGCCTTGTTCTTGGATTGAAAGTGCAAAGTTGACCCTTTTGATGTGGTTGACCTCTCCTCTTAGTGGTTGAGTCCACTTTATCAATTTTTCTATATTGTCCAAGGTCTTTGAGACACTTATGACTTGATCTTCCCAGATTTTCCTCATTTGTTAAAATTGAACCTTCTCAACTCTATGCTTCTTTTCTTCTTGCTTCAAGACTTATATCTCCTTACCTTCCTCCTTCAGCTGCTCCTTAAGGGTTTCAATTTCTGATTTTTCAGTGATTTTCTCTCTACCCTTCTTTTGTTTGATAACCAGATCTTCTTTTGCAGGTGAAGAGATATCTATTGTGCTTGGTGGTTGGGCAGTTTCAATGATTTTTTCAGTATCTTTTCTACTTTCCATAACCTTCCTTACATGTCTAGTTATTGGATTTCTAGGTTGAAACATGAAACCAACATCATCACCTGCAAACTCTAATTTTAGTTTTCTTGCCTTTCTTTAGCTTTCTTCCTCCATATTCAACATATCCAGCTTGGACAATGGGAGTTTCTTCAATGTCAATTGCATGTAAGATGTCTTCTAAGTTTCCTTTAGCCACTGTTTGGCTCCTAGTAACTCTCTTGCTGCTTTGTTTGCTACCTGTTGGCTTTTTTTTTGTAGATGTTGTTTTAGGTGTGTGAATATTCTGCAAAGGCTCTATCTCCATGCTCACTGGTTCTAGTGGGGATGGTCTATTCCCTTCTTCAACTTCCTTTGCCACTGTTGGTGATGCAATACTTATAGGTTTGGAAACTCTTTTAAAAGTGACAACATCAAATTCAAAACCACTCGTGAACAGAAAGGATGTCCAATCTATATCTAGTATCTTCAACTCCTCTAACACAAACAACTTAATCAAAACATGGTGAAAGAGAGAAGTTTCATTGCCTTATGTTTTAACTTGAACCTTGTCTAACATTTTAACTAGACTTCTGTATAAATGAAATGGCAAGTCAAGTGACCTCTTACCCACAAAATACAGAAGAAACCTAAGGTGGTAGGAGTAGACCATGTGAAACCTTCCTTCACGGGTAAAATACTTCTGAATGATCATCAAAAACTTTGAATAATTGTCCTTCATGAAACTCCTAGGGATGGCATTTGTAAGATCAATTTCACTATGCTCTGATTTGATGAATTCTTTGCAATCTTGCATGGTGAGCTTGATGCCTTTAATCCACTGTTCCCCTCCTCTATGGATTCCTGTTGCTATTGAAATGCTGTCTGGTGTCACTGTAAGGTTCAAAATTCCCACTTTCGAAGCTGTTCCAATGAAACTATTAGAAAAATCCTTGGAAACATGTAGATGAAAACCCTGCAATCTTTGACAGAATTGAAAGCAACCTGTTCTTCTAAAAATCTCCATGGTCGTTGGGTCTTCATTGAGAAAATTAATGTCCATGGGCTCATACATGTGGCAGTGACCACCTTTTTTGTTTTCTTCCTTGCAACCATGGGTTCTTTATATCTTCTCAGCTTCGCTTGCTTGATGACACCAGCAACCTTTGCATCTGCCAGCAACCTGCTTGGCTCAATGAAGCATCTCTCCAGAAATCCAATAACATGCGAAGATAAAGCGGAGTATGACAAAAATACTAATTGGGTAATTTTTTATGGTTTAAATGACAACTCTTGCCTTAATCATGACACATGCATGCTAAAAAGGGTAATTATGACCTCAGACATGGCTTTGTACCTTTGAAATAACCCTAACAAACTCGAATGACATCCACTCTAACTCCTCCAATCACGAACTGACACTTCACATCAGGTTTGACAAGACAGACAAGAAAACAATTTTTTGTAGCATGATTAGTTTAACTTTTGACAGTTTCGCTACGAAACTATAGCGAAAAACGTTATTTCAATGTATAAAACGCTACAAAAATTTGTAAAACTGGCTTCAGTGTCCTTTTTAAATTTAAATTCTTGGGAAATGAAAACTAACACCTTATGATGACTGATGGGACATGACATGACTTAAATGGAGGTGACCTTGAACCTTAGGATAGGTTAAACATGTAAAAAAAAATGAAATTTTCCTATACCAACTTGAAAGGCTTAAGGAGACCTTATCCTTTTGAGGAGTGAACTGTATGACCATGCCAAGCAATGTTTCACAAAATTATGAGTGATAACACTCTTAATGCCAAATTCCCTACAATAGTCATTGATATCATTTAACTCATATTCAGTTCCATTATTAGTCCTCAATATTTTGATCTTCTTCCCTGTTTGATTTTCAACCAAGGCTTTGAAAGTGCGGAACCACTTGAACAATTCATCCTTCTTCTTGAAGAAATAGATCCAAATTTTGCGAGTGAATTCATCCACAAAAATAACATAACACAAATATCCTCTCAAGGATGTTATGAGAAACATACTAGATAAATTGGAATGAATCAATTGAAGAATGTCGGTAGTCTTGTTATCACTTGAGGGGAATGGTCCCCTTGTATGTTTCCCTTCAGTACAACCCTGAAAAACACCTTCATGATCAATTTTGAAATCGAGCAACCTGTGACCATATTCCTAGCTTCGGGAAGAGATTTATAATGAAGGTGATCAAACCTCTGGTGTCATAATTTGGATTGAAGAGTAGTGTTGCATGTCATGACACCCAATGGAATTCCTCCAACCTGATAAAGAGTATCAACCTTGAAACCAAAAGAGAATTATTCTTTGAAATTCCTCTTCCAAACGTGTACCTTTCCATCAATGAAAACCACCTTGAATCCTTTATCTTCCATCGCCGAAATAGACACTAAATTCTTCTTTATTAAGTCAGGTGTTGGATTTTTTATTATCCAGAAGTGTTCCAAGTCTCAAAATTTGCAGGGAGGCTTGGACAACAACATTCCAAAGAATCCATAAATTGTTTATGGAAATTCCACTCGATTCATGATTTATTAAAATAATTAATTATTTTAATGACGTCTTTAAGTCTAAACTTAGGGAAATTAAAAAATTAAAGGGTATAAGTGAGAGTTTGAATCTTCTAGAAAACAAGGATCCAATCCAGTTTGAATCTTAGCCTTTGATTAAACTTCTAATATGGTTCGTTGGTTCTCCAACGAGAAGATTATAAAAGAGGGCTTTAGGGTAATTTGGAAGACAAGTCGGGCATACACTCAATACCTGAAGGAGATCGATTATGAAGTAATAAAATTTGATTTCAGTGGGAGAGTTCCAAGGCGAAGGGTTTGCCGAAGCATAAGGAGAAGGGAGTCAATAGTGATCGAGATGAGGACAGAGGGCAGCAGTGGGCCACTAGAGGGAGCTTGAGGCTGCAGTGCAGAGAACCCATGGAGTCACTACACAAACTTACACAGTCCAGCACTGGGACTATGCAAAGAAACACACAGACACGCACAGGATATAGCATAGGTTGATCAAGGTGTAAGAGAATTGTTTGAGGGAGCCGTAAATTCAGTCTCAGGTGTTTCAGATTTTATCTACCAATATATTTCCTTGTAAATATCATCTGTTGAATAATTAATAAAACCCTCATCTCTTGCACTAGTTTTCCCACATTGGGTTTTTCCGGGGACAATTGTCAAAAAATAATTGTGTACATGTGATTGATTTGTATGCTTATGTCCTTACTATTTATTTCTCTGCATATGTATTTGTGAATGTTGTAGTAGTATTTATTTCGATATTTTCCAGAAGATTTCTAAAAAATAACTTATTGAAATATTAAGTAGGAGGAATAAATCTATCACTGCAACTATATATTTTTCAAATTGAAAATTTGACATGGTATCAGAGCGAGAGATGAGTAAGAGGAAGGTATCATTTACTAGTGAATGGAATTCTACTACTGTAACAACAACACAGAAGGGTTCATGCAGTTCTCCAGGAAGGGAAAGAAGCATGACATAATAGATGGATCATGATGTCCCTATTTTGGCATCCAGACTTGAGGAAAATTTTCTTGCATATCAAGCATTGCTTCTTCTGATGTTTGATATATTGATAGTGGATCCTTTGCTCACATGACTGGAGTATGAGACTGTTTTTCCAAGTACCAATAAGAGAAGATGAATTTCAAAATAACGATGGGTAATAGGGAAAAATGCACTCCTATTCGGAGAGGTACCATAGGTTTTTAGACTGAGCCTAGAAATAGGATACGGGCCTCTAATGTACTGCATGTGATGGATTTGGGGATCAACTTTCTCTTAGTGTCTCAGCTTCAAAACCGAGGGTATGACATCTACTTTATTGGTAATAGAGTCTACGTCAAACACCCCAGTTGGAATAAGAAGGCACAGATCGATGTAAGAAGCAACAAAATTCACAAGTTTTAGCTTGAGTCTCCAATAACACTGGTCAGCAGCGCAGATTAAATGAACCTGAATGAGTTATGGCATAGAATAATGGGGAATTTTCATCATGGGGCATTGAGAACTCTCCTGAATATTGTCACTGGTGTTCTAGAGTTGAGCACTAAATGAGATAACGTCTGCAAGGGGTGTGTATTGTGAAAATATGCCAAGGCAACATATCATAGAAGCAACAATAGGGCCAAGGGTGTATTGGACTTAATACACTCAAAAATTTATGGACCAATGTCCACTAGAGCTCTTACTGGTGCTGATTACTTCGCCACCTTCATTGATGACCATTATAGGAAAACCTGGATCTACTTTTTAAAGACCAAGGATGAATTCTTCAATGTTTAGAGAGTTTAAGGCTCTGGTTGAAAATCTAATACGGAATCAGATCAATATATTATGATCAGATAATGGTGGTGAATACATAGATAAAGAGTTTTTTGGATTATACGCAATGAAAGGCATCAAAATAGAGTGGAAAACTCCATACAATCTGGAGCAGAATGGTGTGGTAGAAAGGAAAAACAGGACTATTTTTGAATCAACAAGAGCTATGTTGTATGACCAAGACATTCCCAAATTCCTGTGGGCTGAAGAATGTAATACAACTATATACATTCATAACATCACTCCTCACGCTGCACTAGGAAATATCACGCTATAAATTGTCTTCACTACACTAAGCCTAAAGTGAGTCACTTTAGGATCTTCGACAGTACATCTTGTTGAGCCCCAAGATTTTTCTTTCTTTCATCTTACTTTACCCCATTTTCCTTTGTCCATTGTTATCCCAGGCCCAATTGATCAATGAAATTAGTTAAAATTACTTTTAGAATGATTAACATGGCTAACTTGCTAAGTTTTGTGATTTTGTCATTGTAATGCATTTTGAACCGAAACTAGCTACAGAATGCAGACATTTCGTAGCTAACCGCCAATTCTGCAGCTGTCTTCATGTTCAAGTATGTTCCAGGCGTCCTCTCAGGAAAAGCCACACATGGGTATATTCCACATCATGTCCTCATTGTACATTGCTCACCACGAAGAATGAACCGAATTCTGGACGTGGTTTTGGTATGTGGGAACTCATTCAAGGAGGCAGACTTCTAATAGGACTAGGATAGTCCAGATGTCCTTTGTCCCTTTACGCTGCCATCTTTAGATTCCTAGTACGATTTTGATAAGGAAAGACAATGATCCCCGTATTGTTGCAAATTCTGTTATGTAGATTTGTTATAAAAACACTCGGGAAACCGAGAGACGAGCTCTAGATTTTGTTTAGATTTCATGGATTGACTGCTATATTTCTGAAGACCGAGAATACTCTGTTTCAAGTTATTTTTATTTAATGAAGAAGACATCATTGCTTTGAACGAGTTGAGTTGATTTTGAGTTAGATTCCGTCTGGTGGTAGAGGGCCCCTGCCTCCTGCACGGCTTTACTTTCATAATTTAGATAAGTATCTTAGTCGTTTTCATGTTTTTGAATTTTGAGTTCATAGTTAATTTCATTAGTCACTATAGATATACTTGTTCTAAGAAACCCTTCCAAAAGATCATGATAATGAATGGGAAATGGCTGTAGTGTTGTAGGTCTTAATTGCAATTTCTTTTGTTCATTATCACAGTTGAACTTATTCTAAGAAAACTCTTCCAAAAAAATCCTTATGATGTCTAAGGCATGACTATGATACTGAAAGTTTCAGTTGTTTGTTTACACTAAGTAGCATATCTGATCTTACTCTTAAAACGCTCTTCCAAAATATCATAATAATGGGTAGGAGATAGCTGTGATGTCTTAGTTTTTAAATTGCTTTCAGTCTTTATGTTTGCATTTGCACTGAATTGTACAGCCAAGATTTTTCTAACAAGCTCTTCCAAAATACCATTCATGATGGACAAAATAGGCTGTAGAATCCCATAGATTAATTGCATGATAACTTAGTTAGGGTACTCCGAAGTCAAATTGCATTCAATTCATGCTCTGTTATTTTGTTTTAAGTTTGATAATGGCTTGTTAGTTCAGCACTTTTTATTGTAGACTAGTGACATCTTAGTTCAGTTCTAGCTTAGCTCATTGTATTTACATTCTACATTTAGTTGTCATCCATTGCATATTAGATTACATTAGTTGTTAAACTTAAACACTACGGCCTTCATTATTTACAAAATCTCTTTTGTTCCAAATCTATAATTGACTCATAACCATCTGAACAGAAGACAGTATCATCCCAAGACCTGAAGTACTTTTGCAACCTCTTTATCATTTCATAAACAAAGCCTTTCCTCAAAAGACTACTTTAAAAAGAAATCTATAACTTTTGAGTAAGGTTTAGTGATGTTAAACTAAGTTGTAGAATAGAATTAGGAGCTAGTCTTAGAGTAGAGATCTTATGATGTTACCAATGTTCTTCTCCAAATATGTTTCAACAAATCTTTAATCATGGATAAAATGTTGTATCATTAGAAGCTGATTGTTTAATTGTTTAGTTAGGAGAATTTGTATACTTAGCTGCCTATTTCTCAAGCTCTTCTAAAATACCTTTAATGAAAGAATTGGACAAGCTAAGTTTATGTTTTGATTCATTTTCTTGAAGTCATTATCAAGCTTTGTATTCTGCTTAGTCATAGTCTAGGTTTGATTTTGTTTCAGTATTTGCATTTGCATTTGTCATTGGTCATCAATAAATTAGGCTTCACTCTATTTTTAACCAGTAGCTTCCTTCCACTAGCATTTAGTTCTTTTCCTTGTGAACATAAAACCATCAAAAGACCAAAAACATCATAAAACACTAAACACAATGCATTAAGAAACAAACACTTAGGCACATACAGTGCACTTCACTTCAGCAGTTTACCAACCCTGGTTGACAATTAAATGAACTCAATTTAGGAGACTAGGTTGAGCACAAACACATCTTACTGTCATGTGCCCAGTGAGAAGAGGAAGAAGTTGGAGATGACTAAAAAAAAAGGGTACCTGATAGGATATAGCGAGAATGGAAAGGCATGTCGCATTTAGATTCCTGAGAGTTGGAAAGTCATGGTGCGAAGGGATGTGAATTTCAAGGAGGAGAAGGTCTTTAGAAGATCCCACGAGTTTCCTTCTTCTATGTAGTCTGAGGAAGAGCCTCTGATACAACCCCAACAACCAGCATCAAAAAATTCAGTTGCCTCTCCAAGGCATAGGGATCCAAGCGACGTGTCTTCGGAAGATTTTCAAGAGGGAGAGTCGGTAAATCCACCCACTACCAGTGGGAGAACGAGTAGGGAACTTCGATATATTATGAAGGATGCAGAGGACATTGTCATAGTTCCCCGAAATGAGAAGAGAGAGGGTAAGAAGCCTGAGAGGTATCAAGCCTTGGTTGCTTAAATTGGAGAAAATTTCAGCTTTTGGGAAGTAGCTCAGCACCAGGTTTGGGTTGATGCAATGGTGGAAGAGTGAAATTCCATCACGACGAATTATTTATGGGAAGTGGTCCCCAGAACTCAGGAGAGATCAATTGTAGGATCTAGTTGGATCTACAAGATCAAGTATCTTGCATATGGAAGCATCGAGAAATTTAAAGCCAGGTTTTTGGCTAAGGGGTATGCTCAGAAGGAAGGGATTGACTATGAAGAAACCTTCACCCTAGTAACCAGATACACCTCTATCATATCCGTGATATCCCTTGCTGCACAAATGGGATGGGAAATTCACCATATAGAGGTCAAGATGACATTCTTGAAAGGGGTGATAGTGGAAGAGGTGTATATAGAAAAACCAGAGGGCTTCGAGACCCATTATTAGAAGACTCATGTGTGCATATTGAAGAAAGATTTATATGGATTGAAGCATGCTCCAAGAGCCTAGTATGGTCGAATTGACAACTACCTGCAAAAGATGGGATACGTCAAGAGTGACGTAGATCCCAATCTATACTATCTAAGAGTAGGGAGTGAGCCATTTGAGTGGTTTCACCAATGCAGATTGGGCTAGAATTTCAGTAGATCAGAAGAGTACCAGTGGGTACTGTTTATTCTAGGATCAGGAATGAATTCGTGGTACAATAGGAAAAAGAAGTCTATAGCATTGATCTCAACATAGGCAGAGTATATGGCATCTAACACAGCTTCGTGTGAGGCCATATAGCTTCGAAAATTGTTCTACTCAAGGGGAAAATGGAAGCGACCAATATCTTATGCGATAATCAGAGTTGCATCAACCTATCTGAAAATACTTTATTTCATGATTGGTCGAAACATATAGGCATCATATGTTATTTCATGAGGGACTGTGTACAACATGGAGTTGCTCAGTTGCATTACACTCCAACAAGAGAATAGGTGGCATACATTGTCATAAAATCTCTAGGGAAGACGAATTTTGTCTACTTCAAAGAGAAGATGGGGATGATGAAGAATCCCTTCCAGCAGCAGGAATGGATAGGAGCAGTATTCAGAGCAAGATGTTGTACAGATGCAACAGTGACAGTGGCAATGTCAAAGGCAGTAGTACAGAGGACAACAGCGCAACAGATGAGGGACAATGTCCAGAGATCAGCAGCGCAGAGGGTGCTTCAAAAGAAGAGCAGCATGCAACAGGAATATTGTTGGAACACCTTCCTCGCTAAGAGGGAGTGTTAATTTTTGTAGCATTCAGAAGTGTTCCAAGTCTCAAAGTTTGCAGGGAGTCTTAGCCAACAACATTCCAAAGAACCCAGAAATTGTTTGTGGAAACTCCACTCGTTTCATGACTTATTAAAATAATTAATTATTTTAATGAACATCCTAAGTCTAAACTCAGGGAAATGAAATAATTAAATGGTATTAATAAGTCAGAGTGTGAATCTTCTAGAAAACAACGATCAAGTTAAGTTTTAATATTATCCATTAATTAAACTTCTAATCTGGGTTGTTGGTTCTCCAACGAGAAGATTATAAAATAGGGCTTGAGGATCATTTGGAAGACAAGTCGGACATATGCTCAGTACCCAAAGGAGATCAATTCAAAGTAATAGAATTTGATTTAAGTGCGATAGTTGCAAGGAGAAGGGTTTTCAGAAGCATAAGGAGGAGGGAGTCAGTAATGATCAAGATCAGGGACAAAGGGAAATAGTGGGCCACTGGAGGTACCTTGAGGCTGCAGCACAGAGAACCCACACAGTACCTACGCAGACTAATGTAGTCCAGCATTGGTACTACGTAGATGTTGGAATAACGATTGCGGTTAGACAAAAACTCGCAGGCATTATTCTCTGCTGCAATTTCCAGAGTTAGGATCTATGAGAGGCGTTTATTCCATGTCGCGAAACACATGGGGAGCGTTCAATCCAATTTCCAACAATCTCCCCCACAACACAAGCTGGATGAGTTTCAAACTCGAGACCTGTCGCTCTGATACCACTTGTTGGAATCACGATTTCCATTAGACCAAAACCCATAGGCGTTAGTCTCCGGTACAATTGCCAAAGTTAGGATCTACGAGAGGTGGTTAGTCCATGTCGCGAAACACATGGGGAGCATTGAACCCAATGTCCGACAGTAGAGAAACATGCAGATAGGAATAGGAGCCAGTAGAGGCTGATCAGGGTGTCAGAGAATTATTCTAGAGAGCTGGAAATTCTATCTAAGGTGTTTCAGATTTTATTTTCCAATATATTTCCTTGTAAATATATCATTTTTTTAATAATTAATAAAACCCTCATCTTGTAATATCCCAAAATATGGAAAATCTACAATAATGGGAATATCTTAAGATATTCCAAAATTGGAGCTACCGCAATCCATGAACATAATAATGAAAGAGTAGTATTACATCATCTCATAAAATGTAAGAATAACGCATAGCCATCTTATTAGTCTTATAGAAGCAAATAGACACAAGATCTTGAGGAAAGAGTTACTCAAGATAGGCAAAATTAGCCTCAAGAAACATGTACATGAAATATGGAAAAACACTACTACACAAGAATGCCCAAGGCTATGACAATTCAGTTTTATAAGGAGAAAATGCTGCTAGAAAATTTCAATACATGGATATACAAATGTATGGCTCATACAACATTGGGAGTGAAGTTCTAAGTTCCCAAATACAATTTCAAGACAATCCTGGAAGGATTGGCTTAAATGTGCAAAAATGGAAAATTGTCGGAGTTGCAGCCTCAAGACTGAGTAGCAGCTGCAACTCAAGAACTAGATGGAGATGGCTATAGATGATGCACAATCTGAACAAACCTCCTCCAATGGATATTCCAAGTGAAAGGCTGATCCTAACACTGAAGATCTCACCCTCCAAGAATCACTGCAAACCCCCACTGAAAATAACGCAGTCACTGAGGGATACTACACTGTAGGTGCAAGAAAATGGGTTGGCCAAGTGCCAAGATCTGGAATATGCTCCAAGGGTTTCCCAACTGATCTCCCAAAGGAAAGGAATCTTCCTCCTCTAAAAAATAAGCTCAGGGAGTGGTGTTGAGGAACCTCCACTGCAACACCCTGCAACACAACTCAGCTCTAAACAGATACTGCATTGTAGGTGAAGGAGGATGCTTGGCCTAAAGCCTGAATGTGGAGAAATGAAGTGCAAGCTCCTTCAAGAGGCCTCTCTTGGAAGGAGAAGGAATTCCTAAATAGGAATTCCTTGTGCTAAGCAGCACAGCAACTCTGCTAAATAGCAAGAGAATGCACAAAGTCTAATCAGACCATGAAATCAATAATCCATAACATGAATAACAATGGTTGTCTTGCCCTTCTTTTAAACAAGTAAAAGCCCTCTCACCATGGTTCCCACTCATTAAGGTTTCCTTAACCAAATATAACTCCTCCCATTCATATTGCGCTGTCATTCAAAGTGTTCTCCACCTCCTATCCTAGCGTTGTTGACTTTGTCAAACTTGACCTTGTCCACATGCAAATGACCCTGTTCACACATGAGGGTGTGAAATCCAGCTCCTATGATGATCCCTTTTCACATTATGAGGGATTTTATTCATTTTTTTAATATGCATGGGCCTCCTTACCCATTTATTCAACTCCTAGGTGGAAAAAAAAAATTTCAATATTTCAATTAGCTACATGCTAATTTTTGGAATATTACACATCTGTTGCACCGGTTTTCCCGCATTGGGTTTTTCCGAAGAAAATTGTCCAAAAATAAATTTTTACATGTGATTTATTCTTTTTCTTATGTCCTTACTATTTGTTTCTGTAGATATGTATTTTTGAATGTCGTAGCAACATTTATTTCGATATTTCCAGAAGATTTCTGAAAAATAACTTATGGAAATAATAAGTAGGAAGAATAAATCTAGCACTACAACTGTATAGTTTTCAGATTGAAAATTTCATATCAGGTACATATAACACATCTTGTAGATGAAGGATTTGATCTTGATTTAGATGAAGAGTAACAGTTCATGTCCCTTTCACGAGAAAGGTGGTATTATCTCCAAGTATAACATCCAAATGTTTTTCCTTTTCAATCAAATCTAAGAGGGTCTATTTGTATCCAGTGAAGTTCCTTGAGGCACCACTATAAATCAACCAATTATCCAACGCGTCAGGAGGAGAGGTAGAAGAGAGGGAATATATAAGAAGAAATTCCTTTTTCTTGTTATCTATAACATTAGACTCATCATACCTAGAGTTTCTCGATCTCAAGGAAGCAGTATTGCATTAAGATTTCACTACCTGCTTCCATGGAAGAAAATTTTGATTTTCATTCCTCCAGGATGGCTTATTCTCTCCAACATCTTATTTATTCTAGGCTACTCTTTCCTATGCTATTTCCTTATGGCATTTATTTTGCAACTTGTGGTGCAATTTCTAGTTAAGAGTCTATGTTTCGGTTTGTTGACGATAGATTTTATAATGAATTTTATTTTGTGAAAAAATTATCAAAATTATTATTTTGAGTCATTGAATTTGAACATGCAGTTTCTTTTTATACCAAAAATACAATTCAAATAACTAAACATTAAAATCTTCAACGAAAATTAGCCAAAATTCTAGCCCCCACAAATTTATAACCTCGTTAAATAGCGCCGCCTGGTTAGCGTATTATGAAACATTTAAGGAGACCATACATAGACACTGCTCATACCATGGCCTCTGATGTTGAGATTCAACAATATTATGAGCTTAGTGAAAAGAGTCGCCTTCACTAAGTGGGCCCGCATGCTATTTTTGGCGCAAAGTCTATTTTTAGACTATGTCTATTTTTAGACATGTCGATCATATTCTATGAGTTGCAGGACGCTATTTGTGGATGGTTGGTCAAGTTGGAAAAATAGATGGACTTCTATTTTTAGAAATATTGGGTAGAATCTATTTTTAGAATGCCAGTCTAAAAATAGATATGCCGAATATTATTAGCTCTTAGTAATATTTGGACTCTAAACATTATCTTATTCTCTTGGAGCACTTCAGTTAAGTGCACAGATGTGGCACAGGAGCTGACAGAAGGAATTACGCTATTCCTGAGGGTTTATTGGAGCTAATGCATGAGGATTTCAGTTAGAACTCATGTGAAAGAGTTTGGTGGAGTTATAGAAGTATTTGGTGGAGTTGTATTTAGTTTGACTCAGTTAGACTCAGTTGAGCTAGTTGTATCTAGTCTAACTGATTGATACACAAGTGAGAGTGGTGTGAATTAATTATTTAATTAATTCACTAAATAATAAATCATTAATCAATTGAAGAATACATCAGTTAACTACAGTGCATGGACAGTTTCAGTGGAGACCAGTGGAGAGGTAGGTGAAAGAACAAGTGTGACTATCAATTGTGACTATAGTGATGCATTGATTGCATCCAACACTCAATGGAGATGCCAATGAGGATTTCATGAGCAAGGCTTGCTAAATTTGATTTCATTCAGATCCATTCTTCATCAGGGATTGCGCAGTAGAGGCGGGCTGGCAGGTGGCAGAGATCAATGCATGGATTTGCAAGATCGGGCCTGATTAGTGTGTAGCGATTGTATTGTACTGAGAGCTTGATATGATCAGCTTTTTATGAGTATTGTTACATGATCTCTATGACATATATTATATAGAGATAGTTGGGGTTTTCAGCTTCAGGCTTTCCCGTTAAAAATTTGTGTTACTGTGTGTGAATTTTTATGGTTTCATGTGTGCATTGCAATTGATTTAATTTCCGCATGTGATGATCAATAGTGGAATAGATTATGTATTGTGCATGAAGTTAAATAGTGTGTGATCAGGAGAATATTGATTATATAACACATAATTTATATAATTTCTACATGGTATTAGAGTGATATTGATCAAATCAGATTGCAATTATTGAAGCGGTTGAGTTTTGTGCTAGTGGAATTCAAATTTGATGTAGTGTTTTCTTGGCATCGAAGTTGAGCATTCATTGAAATGTCTTTCAACGGATTGCGATTGGAGTATGCCCTTGATGGTAGCTAACATTATATTGCATGGAAGGAAAGGATGGAGGCAATGCTGGATGATAATGGGTTGAAGGAGTTCATAGATGCAGAAATTCCAAAACCTGCTTCTAGCAATGCAGCCGCACTTGACGCATGGAAAAAAAAGACAGCAAAATGTCGAAGGATTCTGTTGGAAGGTGTGAAGGATCACATAGTGTCTAGCCTTCATGGTAAAGCTATTCCATTCTTGATGTGGAAAGCTTTGACAGACTTGTTCCAAATCAGAAGCAACCAGAGGAAGTTGGCGCTTAAAGACAAGCTCGGAAAAATAAAAATGGAGAAAGGCGACAATATACCCAAGTACCTCACGAAGTTCGTCCACTGCAAGGATGAGTTGGGAAGTGTGGGGGTTACTTTATATGAAGAGGACTTGGTGGGCTTGGCTCTCTTTAGGCTTCTGAAGAGTTGGCATAGCTACGAGGACTCTATCAATGGTCGGGAGAAACTGCCAGGATGGGAGCAACTTTGGTCGAATCTTGTGCAGGAGGAGATAAGGCGGGGTACCAGGGATGGATCTTCATCGAAGAATGAAGATGAAGAAAATTTCACTTTGGCTACCAAAGCAAGGAAAGGGAAGGGAAAGAAAAATCCTTCTCAATCCGGTGCGAAAGGCAAGAAGCAGGACTTGTCCAAGGTGAAGTACTTTCACTATCACCAACACGGACATTACGCCACTAATTGTCCACAGAAGAAGAAAAATAAGCAGGCTACTGGATCTGCAGCTGGAGAGGCCCTAGCCTCACAGTTTGAGCTGGATTTTTCACTGATTGCATGCTTGGTTTCAAGTGCGATGGTATCAGTGTGGTTTCTTGATAGTGGTGCGTCTTTCCATATGACCAGAGACAAAGATTTGTTTATTGATCTGGATGAGAAGGATCTTGGAGTGCACATCGAGATGGGCGATGATGGTAGATACAGTGCAACTAGTATTGGGACCATTTCCTTTGAGAGGGAGTCTGGTAAACCTTTCATAATGAAGGATGTCATGCATGTTCCAGGATTGAAGAAGAATCTGATCTCTGTGGTGATGTTCGAAGACAAGGGTTATGATGTTGTTTTTAGCGAGGGAAAGGCTTTCCTGTGCAGTCAAAAAACTGGTGAAACCCGGAGGATAGGGGTTAGATTTAATAGCCTTTATCAATTGCAGGTAGATGGTTGCGCAACAATGGTAGGCAAAGCAGAAGCAGTGGTGAGCCGGGATGAGGGTGAATTGTGGCATAGGATATTGGGCCATCTTCACCATGGCGCTTTGAAAATTTTGCAGCAGATTTCTACTGGGCTTCCCAAGGGTACACTTGCACAGTTAGATCAGTGCAAGGGATGTACTTTGGGAAAACTTGTGAAGACCACTTTTCATGAGAAGGATAGTCGTGCCACGACGATCCTTGAGAGAATTCACATAGACGTGTGTGGACCTTTCTCAGTAGCTTCGATAGCAAAGCACAAGTATTATGTGATATTTGTTGATGACTTTTCTCGTAAGTGCTAGATCTTCTTCATGCAGAAGAAGAGCGAGACATACTCAAAGTTCTATAGGTTCAAGGCACTGGTTGAGAAAGAGTCGAGAAATCAGGTGAAAGCTCTAAGGAGTGATAATAGTGGTGAATACATCTTTGGCGAATTCAAAGACTTTTTCAGCGTAGAAGGAATTTGAAGAGAGCTCACAGCGCCTCATAACCCACAACAAAATGGGGTCGCAGAGAGAAAGAACAGAACGATCGTGGGTGCTGCACGAGTGATGCTGCATGATCAGGGACTTCCCATACACTTGTGGGTTGAAGCATGCAACACTGTGGTTTATGTGCAAAACCATTGTCCTCACAGAGTACTTGGCATGAGTACACCTGAAGAGGTGTTTTCTGGTAAGAAGCCTGATATTTCTCATTTGAAGATTTTTGGCTCACCTGTTTACATTCATGCGACGAAGGATGCCAAGAAGAAGCTGGAGCTGACTGCAGAGGTTGGGATATTTTTGGGGTACACGGAAACACCCCACAATTATCGTGTGTATTTTCTAGATAGTCGAATGACTGTTGTGCGATGGGATATCAAATTTCATGAGGAGAAAGCCATGAAGTTGTCGCTTGATAGGGAGCTACACTTGCATGCAAATGAGGAGCTACTTTTTCCTAAAGATGAGCCTATGGATGTGGATCAGCTACAAGAGGAGGTTCTTGGAGTGGAAGAAACCACCCATGTAGTGCCAAACATCAAAGGGCGGAAGCGCACTACAGAAGTTGAGCGACTGAATCTTGATGCAGCGCAGAATGTAGGAGCACCTACATCACAGCGCAAACAGAGACAGTCACCTAACCTATTTACTGGATACATGGCTCTGATGAGCAAGTGTATCGTGACAGAACCATCTTCTTTCGAGGAAGCTGTGGAGGATCCCGCATGGGTAGATGCCATGGTGGAAGAGTATGATTCGATTGTCAAAAACAGTGCATGGGAGATTGTCCCAAGGCCGGAAGGGAAATCAGTGGTAGGTTCGAGATGGATCTACAAAGTGAAGCAAGCTGCTGACGGGAGCGTCGAGAAGTACAAGGCAAGATTTGTTGCCCGGGGCTTCTCACAGATCAAGGGGATCGACTATGAAGAAACCTTTGCACCTGTCGCAAGGTATTCTTCCATACGGACCATCCTTGCTCTCTTAGCGCAGATGGGTTGGCACATTCATCAGATGGATGTGAAGACTATGTCTCTCAATGGAGTTATTGAGGAGGGGAGACAGAGAACCCAGATCTAAAATCTCTGAACAGCCTATGTGTGGTGCATCAAAAGATGCTGGTATTGGGAACAAGCATCCTGTGTTTGTAATCACGTAGGAAAGCATTTCACCAAACTGGATTCACCAAGAGTGAGTGATCCCAACCATACTGATTGCAGTGAGTGTTAAGGTTTACCATTGTACTTTATGTAGATGATTTGATACTACTGTGATAACCTGATACACTTCATGTAGGCAGACAGCTTGCAGTGAGCTGAGATGGTGACTTCAGTCTCCTTCATTATTTCATGGGATTGGAAATTGCAATGGAAGGGTGGATTGTTGTGTCTCATGTTAAGGCCTGAGACATTCTGAGAAGCTAAACATGCAAGGCTATGCTTCCACGACACTCCTCTTCCCGGTGGTTGGAGGAAGGAGGATGCTACTTCAAGTAAGAGGGAAGGGATGCCATCATATCCAGCTGGTTGGTTCATTACGTGGGATCAGGGCTGAGCAGGTCACCTGATATAGTGTTATACATTAACTTGGGCTTTTATGAAGTATGTTGGCCTTACCAAGATCTTTGAAGGAAAAGCAAGGTCCTGAGGCATCTAAGGCACATGAGTGTGGATGGATTGTGGCATGGCAACCTGGATGAGCTGAAGCTACATACGCATGATGCAGACAAGGTGGAGCCCAACGGGATTTAAAGAGTACATCTTGAGGGATTTTTAGTATCGTGTCTATAGCAGCTTGGTAATAAATAGTAGAACAGATCCATGGCACTGCGCGGTGGAGGAGTGACAAGTTGGCAGCACTTCTTTAATGCATGGCAGTACTCATGGTGGATTTAGGAAGATCCTATTGTTATCCAATAAGGTTTGATCCATCAGATATATTGTGATAATCAGAGTTGCATTAAACTCTCGGTTAATCCAGTATTTCATGATAGATCTAAAAATTTTGACATCCGGTACCATCATATTAGAGATTGTGTGCAGTAGAAGATCATGTTACTATCTTACATTCCTACTGAGGATTAGGATGCTGATATTTTGACGAAGGCGCTCACCATGAAAAAATTTGAATACCATAGAGACAGGATCGAGGTGGCAGATAATCCCTATCTTGTTGAGAAGGATTGTTGAGATTCAACAAGATGATGAGCTTAGTGAAAAGAGTCGCCTTCACTAAGTGGGCCCACAGGCTATTTTTGGTGCAAGTCTATTTTTAGACTATGTCTATTTTTAGACATGATGATCATATTTCAGAAGTTGCAGGATGTTATTTTTGGATGGTTGGTCAAGTTGGAAAAATAGATGAAATTCTATTTTTATAATATTGGGCGAAGTCTATTTATAGATCGTCAATCTAAAAATAGATGCATGTCGATTATTATTAGCTCTTAATAATAATCAGACTCTAAACAACAACTTATTCTCTTGGAGCACTTCAGTTCAGTGTGAAAATGTGGCACAACAGCTAACAGAAGGAATTACGCTATTCCCGAGGGTTGACTAGAGCTAATTCATGGAGGAATTCAATTAGAACTCATGTGATAGAGTTTGGTGGAGTTATAGAAGTAGTTGGTGGAGTTGTATTTAGTTTAACTCAGTTAGACTCAGTTGAGCTAGTTGTATCTAGTCTAACTGATTGATACACTAGTGAGAGTGGTGTGAATTAATTAGTTAACTAATTCACTAAATAATAACTCATTAATCAGCTGAAGAATACATCAGTTAACTACAGTGCATGGACAGTTTCAGTGGAGACCAGTGGAGAGGTAGGTGAAAGAGCAAGTGTGACTATCAGTTGTGACTATAGCGATGCATTGATTGCATCCAACACTAAGTGGAGATGCCAATAAGGATTGCATGAGAAAGGCTGGCTGAATTCAAGTTCATTCAGAGCCATTATTCAGCAAGGATTGAGTAGTAGAGGCAGGCTAGCAGGTGGCAAATATCGGTGCATGGATTTGCAAGATCGGGCCTGATTAGTGTGTAGTGATTGTATTGTACTGAGAGCTTGATATGATCAGCTTTGTATGAGGATTGTTACATGACTCTATGACATATATTATATACAAATAGTTGTGGTTTTCAGCTTCAGGCTTTCCCGTTAGACAGTTGTGTTAAATTTTTATGGTTTCATGTGTGCATTGCAATTGATTTAATTTCCGCATGTGATGATCAATAGTGGAATAGATTTTGTATTGTGCATGACGTTAAAGAGTGTGTGATCAGGAGAATCTTGGATATATAACACATAAGTTATATAATTTCTACATCTGATTTGTAGATAACTGTAGTTGAAACCCTTGCTTGGTCATCTTTAGGGTTTAGAGTTTTTTCTTTGATACAAGGTAAAATAAAATATGATGCAGAAGCTCAAGACAGGTGGCCGTGGACCAGTGTTCACAACGACACATTTATCTCCTCCATGAAAATTGTATTTCAATGGAGCCTGCAAAGGAAACCCTAGAACTGCAGGCATTAGATTTTTCTTGATAGATAATAATGATGAAGTGATTGAAGAATTCTACCGTCTTCTGGGCTACAAATTGACGAATAACGTAGCCGAATACAAGGCCCTCATTGCTGGACTACAGCACGCTCTCGACCATGGTATCACCAACATTAAAGTGTACGGAGATAGTGACCTCCTTTGCAAACAGGTAATTAGTCTTCTTCTAATATTCATTATTTTTTTCTCCCATCGGGTTGTAGGGAATCAAAGCATATTATTATGCAGGTGAATGGGCAATACAATGTTAAGAACCAGAGGCTCGCGAGGTATTACAAGACCGTGAGGAAACTTATTGACATTTTTGATGATCATGAGGTGTTGCATGTGCCTCGCGCAAATAATTTAGTTGTAGATTCTCTCGCCAATGAGGGAATTAATCAATGATCTGTGGATACAAGTTCTGATGCCCGAAACACAGTTATTCAGCACTGCAGAACACCAGAGGGAGCGCAGAGGTTCATTATTGAAAATGGATGTGAGGGCACCCTTCAACTACACTTTATACTCGACAACATCCAGTTCACTTTCCAAAAGTCATATGCTGATATTTAGGAGATCTACACCAATATTTTACGGAGTTGTCTTCAGTGTAATTTTTTAGAGTTTCATGTGCCAAAATCCGGTGAAACAAATTGAGGTAAAATCTTGATTTATGTTATTCAAACTGGTTTTTTGACTGTATATATTGATTCATCACCCTAAAAAACCCCTAGGGAACTTTGATTGTGCAAGGTTACCCATGAAACTTCTATTTTCAATAAATTAGATCGCAAAAACTACCGTAAAAGCCTTCAAAAAGCCGCACTATAGACTACTCGATATTTTACATGAGATGGACATGTGTCGGGACTGTCAGGATGGTTCCCGACCCAACATTTGTATGTGTTTTTTACTGGACCAGTCTTAGGGTTTATCAGCCCTTGGATTTAAGGTTTGAACACCGATTTTGAATTCTAGGGTTTTTCAACCCTTGGATTTATGCTTTGAATGCCGATTTTGAATTCTAGGGATTTTCAGCCCTTGGATTTATGGTTTGAACGTCTATTTTGAATTTTAGGGTCTTTCGGCCCTTAGATTTATGGTTTCAATGTCGATTTTGAATTCTAGGATTTTTTAGCCCTTGGATTTATGGTTTCAACGCCGATTTCTTCAAAGCTAAAGGATGTTGTCCTTATTAAAACGCATGTTCTTTTTTTATTTTTAAAATGCCTAGTCTTCTTGCAGGATGATTCCTATTTGTTATAGTATTCTGCGCATTTTCACTCTATGTAGTCCTATATGTTCATCTACATAGACCGATTTGATTCAATCAAAGTTATATTATTAATATTGTGCAACCTGGTTCTGGGATACTAAAATCCCGACGTTAATTTTGAATCATTACATTTTTAGAAGATAGAAGTGATCTTTGATGACTTGCATTTTGTTGTCTTTCTTTCCAATTTGGCAAACAACTTGAATAGAATTTCCGCACTGTAGCCTGTCTCAGCAATAATTGGTATAGTTGACAGATGTGGTATAGCTCGGTTTAATAACGATTCACTAAATCGTGGAAATAGTCCTATCCAGTGTTCAAAATTGAACACTTCACAGCTCGTCTCGAGGGGTCTAACACGTCTCATAAGGGCGAAGTTAAAATTATCCGTCGAAAAAATGTTGATTTTTATTTTTACTGGTTTTAAAAAATAAATAAATAATATGAGAAAACTGTGGGTGAAGGGCTTCCCCCGACATAATAAATATCTTTGGACATTAAACCACTGGTTGCACATGGATTTGCATTGCTCATGTTTCTAAAATCATATGCAGCCATTGTTTGAACAATTGGTTCTGGCAATTACTCAAAAGATAGGTTATAGTCATTCAGCCGTCGTTTCAACTGTCAGTTCGGCCATTACTTCGAAGTCATACGATTTTGTAATAAATTGGCATGAATGTCTAGCGAATTACAGAGTTAAAAGTTTCCAACATTAATAATGCCCTCTCTTCCCCTATGTTAGGCTATCTAAAATAACAATAATAAAGCCAAAATAATAAATTAATTAATTAAATATTCCTAGTTAGGAATATGTGCCTAACTCTTGGGTTGCTGGGTTGTTCCTCAAATATTGGAGTTTGTTTGGGAACTCCTATCTTGGTGGGTTTTTGGTGAGAAATTATCTCAACCAAAAGAGTCTAAGATAGCACGGACTATCTTCTCTCATCTATTTAAATTGTAAATTAAAATTCTTTTAATAAGAGAGATTACATGAGGAAGCCATGAGGCTTCTGCCTTTTCCGCCAGTGTTTTGTCTAGTTTCATATCTATGTTTTCTGCAATATGTTTCTAAGTTATTTAATTTGTATCATGTGGTATTAGAGCCACAGTAGTGAGAGCTCAGAGTTCAGTGTTGTGTTGTGAATGTGAAGAAATAGTGCGAGCTGCATGTGAAATAGAGCTTGCATGCTTGGAGCGCGTGATCTGGAGTTGGTGATTTAGTGCAGAGGTACTTTTATTATGTGTGTTCCTTCTTTCTTTTTTCCGGTCTTTTGCCATATGCGTTTAAAAAAAAAAAATCAAAGCTGAAGGCTATCCATAGAATTGGGGGAAGAGCGCTGTATATTTTCGATTCTGCATTTTGAGTGAACAAAAAAAAAGGGAAAGCGCTGTTGACATTCCCAAACACATGAATCTCCATACCATTATAAACCATAGTAGTTGAATAAGATCTGTTCTGTGGATTAAATCCTTCGCCCTCCTGCGAATTAATTGGGTGAAACCCCTGTGCAACTTTTCCATTCCCATTACTGTTATTAGGGCCAGCATGCAACCGATCATCAGCAGAAATCAGTTCGTAGTCTGATATCTGAGAGTATTCTGTCGTGCCATTCCCGTGATTTCCATTAGGTATTTATTCTCCTTCTAACATGATTAACATCATGAAAATATAGATTTATATGCAGGATTAAATTACACACAGCAATCCATTTAAAAAGCTCACGTCACAGAGCAAGAGCAACGAAGGTTCCAACCTCGTCCCTGTTGACGAAGGAAGACGAGTCACCGACCTCCATTGTCAAAGAACTGACACCAGCGTTCGTTAATTCCTCCATCCCTGCATCACAGATCTGTATCTTTATCACCATTTCATCCGTTAGTCTCCTTCAAATTCTGACAAAATTCAATTAAAATGAATGCCGGACCGTCGACGAAAGAATTGATACTTATTTGTGGCATTTCGTTGGCATCAAACCAGCGTTTTTGTGGCATTGTTTCTACATCGAACCAGCGTTAATTTGAAAACAACCTTTTTAATAGTTTGACAGTGTTGAATGAAAATGTAAATGCCAACATTTGAAACCAGCGTTGAAATCTGCAATTGAAAGCGTTGAAATTTGCAATTGAAAGCGCTGAAACCAGCGTTGAAACCACTTTTGTTGAAAGCGTTGAGCCAGCAGATGAGTTGTATTTTTTAATGAGTTGTCCAGCGTTCGATTGAAAGTCTAAAGCAGTGTTTGATAAGTTTGAAAGCAACGAGCCGTTTGCAAACATTTCATCTCTAAAACGCTGCAACGAGTCGTCTCATGTTCAGGCTATTGAGCCACATCCAATTGCGAAACTGACAGTAAGCCAATTCAGTTGATCCAATTCCTATCTCTGCTCCAATTAGACGTCGATGTTGCTTCTTTTCTGGTTCTGATTTTTCTAATCTTAATTTCAAACTGTAATCTGCGCTACCTTCCTATCTCCCTATGGCATTCAACAACATTGATACTTCCTATCTTCCTATCTGTTTCTTTTGCTCTCTGTGCTGAGAGATAATTGACAGAACAAGCAAAGAACGGAAAATTCCAGCTGACCTGAAATAAGCTTGTAGTTGGAGCAGCGTTTGCACCAATAATTAAAGGCCGGACGAGACAACTTTTTTTTTGGATCAAATCTGCTTTATCCTTTTTGTGGTAAAGGGCTGCGAAGTGTTGAACTGCTCACTAATTCAAAATAATGTTCAAAGTGCTCCTCAAATTTGTAACATCAATCAATTGGAACAACATATCTGTTAGTTATCGACAACAACAAGCTAATTTATAACTCCAAATTATATGCACTTTAATACAGAGATTCGTGATTTTCTTGGCGTCTTCAGATTTTTCATGGGCATGAATTCGACCCCGTGTTGAGATGTAGAAAACCGTTGCCGAATTGGACCTTGCTGAGATTTTTCAAGCGAAATTATGAGAAGAGCTGCTATTCACGTGAGCATATGTTTTTTTTGTTTCACTTACTTGTGGATGATAGCCTGAGAGGAATCGATGAAAGAATTTCAGCTTATGATGGAAAGGTAAGTTAATTTGCTGGCCAACATTATTTCATGTGACTTGGCATTTGAAAATAATGTCGTGAGACTTCATTCATGTTGGAATGCACAAAAATCAATATGTATTGGTATTAATTTGCCAAGGTTCAAGCTTTTAAATTAGAACAGGGTGGATATGCATAGATTGTGGGTCCATAAATAGTATGGTGAATATTTGGGACTTTGAGCCAATGTTGGAGTTTAAATGTGGTCCTGCTGAGTATTAAAGGAGCCTATTTATTTAGATTGATGGAAGATGAAAAATGAAACCAATGGGGTTTATGATAAGTTGTATTTTGTAATTTGGAGAGCTCGGGAGAGTTTCCATTTGTATTTGGAGTGATAAGGTGCATACTTTGTAAATTTGGAGTGATAAGGGAAAGCCTTTATTGTGATTCAAAGTATTGCTTTACTTTGAGAGGGATCATGTCACTATCCATTCAGATTTTGAAGGCGAGTTTTTTCAAAGGGTTGTCAGCTTGGCATTATCATTGCTTCAGATGTACTTAGTGATTAATAAAGATATCATTTTTTTTTGGTGTTGATGTGTCCTAGATCCACCCGAAATTGAATAAGGGTATCTAAGGTACACTATGTGTGTTTGATGGTGCATGTTTTTTATGGCTTCATGTTGCTGTTTTTGATCTGTGTCTAGTTGTGACACATCAATAATTTCATCACATACATGAAATTCAATATCAGCAACCACAACACATAACGAAATAGCTGCAAGATCAACACATGCATCTGCACAAATCGAAGATTGTCTACATCAACATTTTAAATCAACAAGCCAATTCACTTAATCAAGTTCATGTACCTGCACACTCAAAAGTCTTCATCAACGTTCTTGCAAATCCCTTTAAAGAACTTGTAATCAAATTCATTGATTTAAGTGATTCATTAAAAATTCATTGTTCATGAATTTTTAAGAGGACAAGTGAATTCATTATTTTAAAATCATTGTAAGCTTTCTTGGGTGCATTATTGACAGTGTTCGACAATTGAGTGCATGAGTTTTCAAATCAAACAAGCAACAAGTTTACATCTCCAAGAGAGCGTGATTTCAAGAAATTTGTGTCAAGACAGTACAAAGATCAAACCATCAAGCAAGCCAGAGTGAATTTTATTGCAGCGACCATCAAAAGAAACCAAACAAGTTCAACTCTGACATCAATCAACCAAGTTGACA
Source organism: Pinus albicaulis (assembly GCA_034641835.2). Lineage (NCBI taxonomy): Eukaryota > Viridiplantae > Streptophyta > Pinopsida > Pinales > Pinaceae > Pinus > Pinus albicaulis. Next base: position 1,453,723,339 of record CM076577.1, on the reverse strand, counting down.
TCAACATCAAGCGAGCGTGGTTATTCATTCAAGTGAGCGTGAAGTCATCAAGTCAGTCAAGTGAGCACTTAAACAAACGCGATTGTCATCAAGCGAGCGTGAATTCCAGAGTTTAAGTGAGAACATTCTACAAGTGTTCCAAGCAAGTGCAATAAGCAACAAATCAAGCGAGCGTGCCATTCAAGCCACATTCAAGCGAGCCTGACATTCAAGTGAAACAGTTCAAAGTACGACATTTACAACAAGAGAGCCTGATTTCAAGTGCGCAAGTTCAGATGGTGCAACATATTCAGTTGTTAAACTTTCTTCATAGTTTGATCATCTCTAGTGATGAAGACATGGTGCACGTCAGCAAAGAAACTCTTTCTGATCTTTCCCGGCATCTACAACAAACACATGAAACTATTGAGTTTCTTCAGCTCGAGTCACAACTTCAAAAAATTGAATTGCAAGAAAAGAGTCATACTTTCACGCCTTTGAACCCTCCAGATGATAAGGCATTCCTTCAAACAACTTCAAGTGATGAAGTTGTTCCAATTCAAATTTCTTCCAAGCCCATCATCAAGCCCTGGGAAGAAATTCACAATAACAAGAATCGACGAGGCTTAGGATATGTCCAAGATGACGCCAACTTACATATTCCCGATTATTCCAAGCCCATTCAGTTCGTCAGTGCGGGATTTCTTGAACAGATCCCCTCAGCACATTCAGAGACAGCTGTAGACAACCAGCAGAGCATGCAACCCAAAGTTGCCGAAAAATAGAATTCCACACAACCTGAAGTTGAGGTCACACCGAAATGTTCTCATTGCCAGAGAACCAGTCATATGGAAGATCAATGTTTTGATATCCATCCCTGTCACCATTGTGGAAAGTCCAATCATTCCTCAGACAAATGTTGCAATCAACACAAATCAAAGAGATTGAAGATACATTATGAATGGATCGACCCTTGGGAATGGTCATCCACAGTTAAAAGATTGCTTCAGTTCTACAACCGCATACGATCACACATAGTGCAGTCAAAAGTGGAAAGATGATGGTACTCTCATGCAGTTGAATGGGGGAGTACAATAGTGTAAAACTCCTACACCTGAAGGGGGGGAGTTTAGGAATACTTTATAAGAGAAGTGTCTCTCCTTTCAATTGACAAAGGGGGGGAAATGTCAATAAGATTGACAGTGGTTGTCAGACTGAAAGTCTCGACAAAACTAGCAAAAGCAGCCAGTGGGCATCATCAACAAATTTTCCAGTGGGCATCAACCAATTTTCCAATGGGAATCAACAAATTTTCCAGTGGGCAGTCGATAGCACAGAAGCAGTGAACAGTTTTTCAGCATAGCAAAAGCAACAGTGAGTTGTTTTTGACATCATCAACCAATGGGCTTTGAAAAAATTTTGTCAGTGGAAAAAGGATGCTGCTTTCATGCAATGGACAGATAGATCCTTTTGCAACTTGGCACTTGATGGAGTTGTCAAGGGAAATTTAGACATGAATCAGACATACAACTGACTCATGGTCTCTTCAGATTGCAGTTTTTCGGCATCCAGCTTTGGCGGTTTTTTAGGCAATGTTTTTTAAGGATCAACATGAGAACTTGGAAGATGGTTCCTTGTTCTTATTTTGGATTTTTCATTGAAGGGGGGGATGTTAGCCTCTCTAAAATAACAATAATAAATCCAAAAAAATTAACTAATTAATTAATTATTCCTAGTTAGGAATATGTGCCTAACTCTTGGGTTGTTGGGTTGTTCCTCAAATATTGGTGTTTGTTTATGAACTCCTATCTTGGTGGGTTTTTGGTGAGAAATTATCTCAACCAAAATATTCTAAGATAGCACGAACTATCTTCTCTCATCTATTTAAATTGTAAATTAAAATTCTTTTAATAAGAGAGATTACATGAGGAAGCCATGAGGCTTCTGCCTTTTCTGCCAGTGTTTTGTCTAGTTTCGTATCTATGTTTTCTGAAATATGTTTTTGAGTTATTTAATTTGTATCGCCCTATACAACCCTAGACATTGTTTGAACAAATCGTTAAGCAGTTACTCAAAAAATAGGTTATAGTCATTCGGCCAATCGTTTCAACTATCGGTTCGTACATTAGCAAAGTCATACGATTTTTGTAATAAATTGCAATGAATATCCCAAATAAATTACGAGTTACAAAGTTTCAGCGATTAATAATGCCCTCGCATCCCACAATACGAAGCTCTTCATTGTATTGGGCTACTTATTTCACAGAAAATCCAGTGACAGTTATTGATTCTGCGATTTCAATTTATTTCTTCATTGTGGTGGTTATTTCTTAAATATCCAAACGTGAAGTTTGGTTATTAAGATCTATGGATTCATCGGTTGGACCCGAATGGTGGATTCATCCAGGGAGGCGAATGTATACATGGTGAAGTTGGTTGAGCAAAAAGAGCGCTATGAGGATATGCTGGATTTTGTGGAGGTGGAGGAGCTTACAGTGTAGGAGGGCACCCTGCTATTTATCTCTTAGTAGGGTCTCCTGAGGATCATGTCCTCGAGCTAGCAGATGAGGAGAGCAGGGGAAATGATGAACATGTGGTCACCATCAGGGAGTACAGGGCAGAGGTTTCCAAGATTTGTGAGGGCATTCTCTGCCTCCTCTACTCCCATCCCTTCTTCCACGATCGTGGAGTCCAAGGTCTTCTATCTCATGATGAAGGGTGATTACCATTGATACCTTACGGAGTTTAAGAAAGGCATCGAGATGAAGGAGGTCGTTGAGAACATGTTTGGGTGGGATATTGTTGGGGAAGAGCTAGCTCAAACACATCTTATTAGGCTAGGTTTGGCTCTTAATTTCTCTATATTTTACCATGAAATTTTGAATTCGCCAAACAGAGCCTGTAATCTGGAAAAACATGCATTTGATGAGGCGATAGCGGAGCTAGATATCTTAGGTGAATATTCTTACAAGAACAGAACTCTCATCATGCACCTAGTTCATGGAAATCTAACTTTGTTGACCATAGACATGTAGGAGAATCTGTTGAAAATTTCCACCATTGTTGAAAAATAGGAGAAGATATTGTTGAGTGTAGGAGAAGAAAATCGGAAGAGGGATAGGAATGTTTGTGTATGGAGGCACCAAAGCGGCCGCTCCCATCGCATCACATGGAGTTTACACATGTATATAACTCTTCTACGGGGCCTCCTAGGCACCAAGGAATTCTATACATGAACTCTCCAGTATCTCGGTTTTCGAGTGTTTCATCGCACTGTTGTCGAGAATAAAACATCTGCGGTCATAGATATGATTAACAAGGTGTGTCTTTCAATCACTCACGACATGCATGTTATATGTTATTTTTTTTAATCTACCGGTGAGAAGCCCTTTCTTCATAAGGAGGAACTGTGAAACTCGGTATCGTTTACAACAACAGCTTAAATGTGGTAAAAATATTTTTTTTTAGCTTTAAATGTTGGACAAATAGTTCCATGGACTATTTTTAGACTCATTTCATTTTAATTTCAACAAGGAATAAAATGCCATAATCTATTTCCATTTTCATTTCAATAGGGAATAAAATACCCTTTTTTGAAAGAGGCATTGCCCTAATCCAACGAGCCAACTCTTGCTCAAATCACCAAAAAAACTGGTTTAAATTTATGCAGTTGATGCCACAGATCAAGTCAAAGCATCCAAAAACCTGCAATCCTAACCAGTGGATTTCACAAGTACATAATGAAAAAATTTTGTGTTTAAATTTAAATATTTATTTCATAGTTACAGATGAAAAATGTTGATATATTTGTGATGCAATTTAATAAAAGAGTGATACAGGTTTATAATTTTGAAATTATTAATATAATTTCTAACGTCATATTTTTGAAAAAAAATTAATATTTTTCAATGAACTTTTTGACTTAATTGAATGTTTAATTTTGATTATGTTATGCAAAGTCTATATCTTTGAAGAAAATCAAGATTTCTCAAGGAAATGTTTGATTAAATTGGATGTTCAATTATGATTATGTGAGAAAATGTTCTATAAATCAAGTAGGTCTCAAAAGGACATGAAAAAAAAATGGTAGAAGTCAAAAGTACTTACCTTGATAGAAAAGGAAAACACTTATATAGTCATTTAAGTTTTTAAGACATATTTATTATGTAATATAGATTCAGCATAAATGGCTTAAGGAAACTCGTGGGATAAGTTTAATTGAAAATGAAATATAGCCTTAATATACTATTGTCAATGAAAATGTAATTTTTTTTAAGCTTTTCATTATAGAAGGGTGGCCTGAATATATACCCTTATATACCCTTTAATTGAAAATAAGACTAGCCCTTCAAATTTGATCATTGATCCTATCATGATTTAATGTTGTGTTTTTCTGGTAATTTTTTTTCAAATTAGTACTGTAATTTTTATTCATTGACAAAATGGTTCAAAGTGACATTTTGAATATACACCTTTGAGGGTGTTCCAAGAAGTTTTGGGTCTAGATTATAAGTTAGCAGGCTTTTGATTGATATATTTTTATAGTTTTGGTTTAGGAGGTTCAAAGTTTAGGAGTTTCAAATGAGGGAAAATTGTAAGGATGGATGTTTAGTTTAGTAATTTTGGCTAATTTTAGTAGTCACTAATATCTTAATTTTAAAATGTTTGATAATAATTTTGTAAAAATGTTTAGATTTTTAATTATTTTATATTAGACAATATACAATATTGGTGATTTTTAAGGTAAAATAATGGTATACTATAAAATTGGGCTAATTCATTTTTAGAAAAATAGAAATTGGTGAATCTTTTTTTTGGAATATTAGCTCACTTGCCAATATTAACTCCTAAAATTTTCCCTCATTCAAATATACATTGTTGATGTTACAAAAAAAAAAATAGGTGACAAAACCTATTGTTTTCATCCTTTTTAGAAAAAAAGGATCATATAGATTGTAGATTAAGTATGAGGGGTTTCCGCAGTGCATTATATAACTATAATTTCTCATGATTTTTGAATAGTCCACTTAACACTCATTGCATCGAGTGATGCTCACAAGGGTGAAGAAGTGGGATTGAAACTAGTGAAATGAATCACATAGTGTCAATCATCACTTCCAAGGCTTGCACCAGGTAACCAGGATTTCCCGGGAGGTTACCCATCCCAGAACTCCTCTGGCTCAAGCACACTTAACTCTGAATTCTTCCCCACAATCGAGCCTACTTAGCTTGCTACCCATTTGCAAAACCTTAGTAAGTATTGTGCCTCATGAACCATTCAAGTAGAGCTCCCTCTACTCTTTGTATTTTAAGTTTGAGGGGTTTCCATAATGCAATATATTAGATATCATTTTTGGGATTCAACAGCGTTAAGTAAGTCATTCATTTATGACCATTTCCATGAGAGGTAGTCATAACTGACTAATTTCTCATGATTTTTTAATAGTCCACTTAGCACTCATTACATCGGGTGATGCTCACAGGGGTGAAGAAGTGGGATTGAAACTAGTGAAATTAATCACATAGCTTCAATCATCACTTTCGAGCCTTGTAGATTTTAGTATGTTATTCTATGTGATAGTATTATCAAATGATTAAATCCTTTCAACATGTTGTGTTTGTTATATATATATCTTGTCATAGAACTCCTAGAAGGAATATTACATTGATCTTGTATATGTGTTCCATGGTTAAACCTACTTTTGAGAGTGTATTTTCCTCGTAGGAGGAATCTTGCAATGCTCATGTATATGCTAGAGACCTACTTTCATGGTTAAACCCACTTTTGAGAGCGTATCATCCAATCCATTTCACTCTTTTTAAATATGATAACATGCAAAGGAATTGTATGAGTATTTTATCCTCAACAAGTCTTTTAGGATGGGGACTAGAAGTAAATTTTTGCAATCTTGAGACTGTTTTAGCCAATTTATTATGAGCATTAAATTTCTATAAACTTGGATCTTAGAACATCTTTTTTTTTTTTTTTGGAAAAAACCAACAATTTTTTAGAAATCATTAATTTTGTGATTGTGTTATTGCTTTTTCCTAGACCAAATCCTATTTTTATACAGAAAATGTTGAAAATGACAACAATAAAATCCTAATTTAATTTTCCCTTGAATTAAATTAGGAGAAATTTGTAATTCCACATCACATGACAACTTGTACAAGTTAACTAAGTTAGTTTGACTTAGTTGGTTCAGTTAATTCGAGTTGAGGGTCCAACTTGAGTCATGTAGAGTGGTTCCTACCTTATAGCAACCTTCGTTGAGTTTATTTTGAATTGTGATTAATTAATTTAGTTTAACTGAGTTAAATTTTGCTGAACTAGTTCCAACTATTGGAGGAACTAGTAGGAGGTTTAGCAGTGGGGTGCATCCTCAGTTTTCAACAATTTAATTGGTAAATAAACCATAAATAAATCATGCATGCAAGATCTACGAGTTATCCAATTGAGATTAGAGCAAGGGCAGTGTACTATAAGTTGTATAATCATCCAAATTGTATAGGTGGTGCATGTAGTCAGAGGAAGCCCTATGATAGATTACACAATATTGGATGGGGATTTCCCTAATTAATATTGGGCTAGTTCCCAAGAAAAAATGCAAGGAAATAGAGACTTGGGCAAGAAAAAAATTGGTTAAGTATTGGCCTAGGCTTGTCTAGGAAGCAATGAGACAGATATAGATAGTGCAGAGGTTGCTCGGGCTTGAGCAAAGCATTGTAATATTCTCATATTTTCTGACTAATGAAATATATATATAGGAGAGTTTTTTAGTTGTGGCTTTCCTCGGGAAATCATTGTGTAATGTGTTGATTGAATTCTTTCTCTTTTATGCTTCGTGATTTTGTGTTCGTTTAATTGTTTCCGCAGTTGGTAGAGTAGATTCAAATCTATTTTTCTAGTAAATTACAATCAGTAGTTTTAATCTACAAGGAATTTAGAAAAAATATGTATTGGGTAGGAAAAATGCAAACCCACCCCCACTCCTTTGGCCTATGTCATTGGAGGTTCCATTAAAGAAATTCCATGACTTTGTTTGCTCTAGATTTTCATCTACAATTATTTTGGGAGGATTGATTCCTTTTTCTTTAGGGAGGTGAGCTAGAATTGCTAGAGATTTTATTGCAATGTGTTTTTTATTTGGGCTAAGGGTTTGTCTAGAAAAATGGTCTTGTTTCGTGCCTGTCATACCCCACAACATATTATCAATAGGAGGGCTTTGTGTGCACAAGTAGTTGGATATGAGTTTCATCCTCTCCATACATCCTCCATGTTTTCCCTTTCCTAATTTCGGATTAGTCCGATCATTGACTTACTCCCACACTTGCTTAAAGAATGGTCAATGCTTAAACACATGTAAAATGGTTTTTTGCCTCCCTTGTAAAGGGATTACCAACCTGAACCAAAGTAAATTAACTTTGAAGGACATCCTAGGTGCGTAACTTTTTCTCCATGAAGTATCCCACAAAATTTCTTTCTTTTGTTGGACATTTTGCTTTACAAAGCACCCTCCACCACCATTTTGGCTCTTCAAGAGCTCTGTATATGTTTAAGACTAAATAATCGAGCATAAGGGTGTAAGAGCCAAATGGGGAACAAATACAAACTAGTTTATCATGTCTATCTATGATCCTTATGTGACTGGTTCCCGGAGCATTTAAATAACCATTCCATGCCACGTGGAATTTTTCCTCTATCCTTGGATCCTCTGTCAATCTCCATCCTTGCCTCTAGATGGTAGTGTTTTCTTGGCTGGAAATGTGTGTTAACTTTGAAATACCTTTGTATTATAAAGGATCAATGAATGGTAGGGAGAGGACGTGGCCTATGCCACTCTCTGGCCATGGATAGGTTCCAATCCACACTTTGTCACTATTTCTTGTTTTCCAAGCCAACCCATTTCCTATGAGATTAAATAAGTTTAAAGCCACCCTCTAGATGCTCAAGATGTTTTTCCTTGGCTTATCACAATAAATATGTGTGTGTGTGTCTTTTAATATTTTATTTAACTTTATTTTTTATTAGAATAAAAGATCTTTAATAAAGTTGATTTTTAATTTATTTATTTTTAAATTTTCATATTTAAAATACTTGTAAAATGAAAATTTTAATTTGATTTAAAAAAAAAATGAGTAAAATTTATATGATGCATAAGATTTAAAAGAAAAAATAAATTAATTAATTAAAAAAAAAAAAAATATATATATATATATATATATATAGCAAATTTTAAATAAATTTTGCAGCCATATGAGACAGATTTATCATAGTTAAAGTGTATCATAGAAGTATGAAACAATCTTATTTTTTCATTGCATAGAAAGTCTCAAATTGAATGGTAAAAATTCTTTCATTCAATAGTTATTTTTTCAAATCTTGACTAACAAGAAAAACTTATGCGATTGTTAATTTTTATATTAAGAGTAGTGTATAGTAATATATATTTGTTGAGCATACATAAATATAAAAAATGTTAATTTTTATATAAAGAGTAGTGTATAGTAATATATATTTATTGAACATACATAAATATAAAAATTACAACAAAATTATGATATATTTTTATTTAAAATCTATCATGGTGATATAAAATGTATAACTAATACATAAATGTGTTGATTGGTGTTAATCATTCATTTAACTTATCTGGTATTCTTTGAAACTGTTGTTAGCAGTGAGGTTTTCAAAATTGTTTTTAGTTTGCAAAATAAGTGTTGGGTGTGGAGCCTGATTTTCATCCTGATTCAGACGTCTTTGTTTCAGCCGGATGTATACCTCAAGAAGACTGTACACCCATCCATGCTGGCAGTAGCGGTGTGGCTGCGGGGGGACTTCTGTCACCCCCCGCCAGGGGTTTGGGGGCTAACCGCTTCCCCAAATGGGTTTTAGGCACCGCCTCGAAGCTAAAAAAATATGTAAAATTTCCTTGTAAAATATTGTACTTTCATAGTCAATATTGGTTGGCCATTAGGCAGATGATCTGACAGTAGAAGTTATTTTTAAGTTAGGGTTTTTTTCCCTAGAAGGCAACCCCTCGTTTTGTATGAGGGTATTGTATTGCGGCTGTGTATTTTTGTATGTGTATTATGAGCAATAAATAGAAAGGGGGCTGTGAGAGAGAGTAGAGAATATTACAGAGGATCTGATATAGGTTGTGTCTCTTCATCTTGCTGGGTAATATAAAGGAAGGACTAGTTGTTCAGGGTGGACATAGCTCAAATTGGGTTTTTACCACATATATCTGTGTCTCTCTTATTTTATATGTTTTCTGTGTTTGTGTTTCCACATATTTTATGTGTTCCAATGCTATGTAATATATAATTTTCTAACAATAAGTTGTTTGTAAGGAGAGGTACAGGTTTCAAAACATGTTGCTAGTTTTAGTTTCAGTTGCAGTGGTTTCAGGGTAGAAAGTGCTACAGGTTTGGGATCAGGCACATGGTCTACGGTGTTCTTGTAGCCTCACAGGGAGGATGCCATACCCATTGGAGCCAACGTTAAGGTCCTATATTCTATGGATCTTGGTCATGTTAGTATTACTATGTATCTAAGTTCAAATTTGTAAATATTAGTCACAATGACTAGACTATTAATGTTCAAAGAGGTCTATGTTAAGATTGGGTGTTATGTAAAGGTGTCTATTTTTCTAAGGTTCCAATATCTAAACTTATGTGTTTTCCTTAAAAAGGATAATCATGGGAAGTCTTGGATCACTTTGGAAAGAGTAAAAAAATCATGTTACAAGTCCTTAGTTAGTGTGAGTTGGTTAGTACCATTTTAAGTGATAGTTAGTAGGCCACCTAAGTTTAGAAATAATGTCTTCATAAAAGGGCCATCATGTAATGATCATGAGATGGATTTGGAGGCTTTATTATATTAGTTAGGATGTCATTTAAAATGGAAAAATTATGAGCTCAGCAGGGGATAACGGTTTGAAAAATTCGATCAAACTCGTTCAACTGAAAGTCAACGTTGCGGTCAAAGTGCTGCAGCTAACGCTGGTCAAATTACCTAGAATTTTAAGAAATGTGTGCTAATGAATGCGGCCTAGGGAGATCAGAATTATTCCCGAGGGAACACAAATTTTGGAGGGAGTTTGACCCAAAGTCAACACTGGTCAACACTCTGTAATTCAACCCTAAAATAGTCCGAAAATTTCAGCCCAAAAAAATAGTCCTTCATCCACATGTGCGAGGGAGAGAGAGTTACTCCAAGTTCTTGTACAAACCAGTGAGAGATAGATGATTAGATGATTGATGTAGAAAATGAGAAATGGGTCTCTCTTATTTATATCCTTCAATGAGGGTGGAGACACATCCATTGGGGCTTATGAGCCTACATCACATTTATGGCCAACCTTGACAATTTTCACATGTGTGAGAAAATAAATTCAAAATCCCACTTCTACTCATTCAAACAAGATGATATTTAGATAAATATTGCTCCATCTCGAAAAAATGAATCCAACAAAAATATCATCTCCATCATATGAGTTGTCCAAAGTGAAGTTTGGCCCAATTTTCCAATTTTAACAATCCCTCTCAACTAGGGATAACTCCATCCGTCAATCCATCTATCATACTGTACCGTCCTGTCATCCTATATCATCTTGTACTTCTCTACTCTCAACTCAACTCTGCTCTACTGAACCATGAAGAAATAATGAAGAAAATTTGATGGAGAGTGAGTCACAAGACCTTGCCACTCTCCACTGACCCGAAGCCATTCCAGAGGTAAAAAACTCAACTAGACTTGATCCAAGATCAAGTTGTTGGACAAAATCCATCATAGCATAGAAAATAAGAGAATACATGATGAACCCATCGATAGTTATATGGTCTCTATCCTCATTTCCCAACTCATTGGCCAAATGAGGGGTACTTTCCATGAGTCCCAGACTACATGGGTAGGATGTATGTGGGGCATAAATAAAGAGAGGGTGAACCAACTCAATATTATAATAGCTGGGAATAACACAGCAATAAGGAAAGGTGAACCTCACCCTATGGTTTCTAATATCTCCAAGAAGCTACCCCAAGCCCCCCGGAGCTCCTAGAGCTCAAATTCCAACAAAAGTAGTACCCTCATAGGAGGGCATGTCCATGACTCCAAGTTACTCACGAAAGGTTAAGAATTTGACATTCCCTAGGGGCTTCATGAGAATATCTACTACCTGCTCATCAGTCTCAATGTGATGGAGCCTTACAGCACCTCGTTGTACCATATCCAGGATAAAGTGGTACTTGATATCAATATGCTTAAAGCAATTGTATAACACAGGATTCTCCAAAAGTCTAATCCCACTTTGGTTGTCGCGATGGATCACGGTGGTATCCAAAAAATGCCCAAAAAACTCACTAAAGAGCTTCCTCAACCAAATAACTTCACAATATGGCATACTTGCTGCAATGTGTTTGGCCTCATTGGTGCTTAAAGCAAACAATTTTTTCTTCCTTCTCAATGCCAAGAGATCAAAGCAGAACCTAGAGTGAAACAATGTTTAGATGTGCTCTTACGATCCACCACACTACCATCCTAGTTAGCATCGGTATATCCATAGAGCCACAAATTTCTGACGGTGTATCTCAATCCATGGTTGCATGGTTGATTATGCCCAAGAGATATCTCAGAATATTCTTGGCAGCAATCTAGTGTATGTGATGAGACTCAATCATATATTGACTCAACGTATTGACTGTAAAACATATTTTCGAACATGATTTCTTTAAGAACATCAAGCCCCCCACGAGTTGATGATACTCAGAAGGATTTCCCAAATAGAGCACAAAAAAACTTCTACATAACTTCGTAAAGTTGAGTCCCATCAAAGTAGTCATGAACTTATAGTCCACCATGTTATAGGAAAAGCTACCCTAAGGCCTTGGGTTGAGGGACCTAATAGAGCGGATGGCATGTCATCACACGAAGGACTCTAATTACCAATTTTTATGCTTTAAACTAGAAAATGAGGATTGTGGACCTTACCCGTTTATCCTTCATTTGAGGTCGATCTCGTAGGGTGCAAACCCTCTGCTACTCCTCATGCTCCAGAGCCTGCAAATCAGTCAAGAACAAGCACAAAAAATAGTTGTACAACATATATGTCCTAGATGTTAGCATATTAGCATACATAATCTCATAAATATAACAGGAAATAAACTATTCAATATTATTAAGCATGTGTAAGAGACATATAACACATGAACATCAAGAACGGGATGGTACTTCTTTTATTGATAACATGTATAGAAAATAGTCGAGAAATCACCTGAGATTTTGCATGGCCTTGAGCAAAACTTTCCTCTGAATTCGTCCAACCCTAGCCTCACAAAGCTTCTTCCATAAATGGTGCACAAAGGATGTCACACAGAATGAGGGTGATCATCACTAGGAAACAAGGGTTTCCTGGAAACTGGGAAGTGCAAGAGGCATAGGGGAAATATAAGACTTGATCAGGGCTATAACAGGCTATAATATCAATAATATTCTCTCTCTCCTCCCTTAGACCATTCCCTTGAGGTGTGTTTATACTTCCTCAAATTAGCTTTTTCAGTTGGGGAACAGTTAGGCCACGGGCTAGGGTAGTTGAGTTACAGTAAAAACCGTAAAACCATCCTAAATAATAGGGAAATTATATATTTTCTAATATTTTAAATAGCATATACGGGTTAGCTATGGATGGACCCATGTGTGCACACGGAAAAAACTCGACAGAGTCGCGTATGGATTTTAAAATATTGTTTTTTGAGAAATGTGACCAAATTTGAATGGAAGGGATGCCCAAGGCCAATGCATAAGTCATAAAGTATATAGAGCTGATATATGATGCTATAACACACCATCCTTAAATTGTAATATTCCAAAATTTGCACACAACAATTTGGAATATTAGATTTTGCTTCTTTCACTTAGGAGAGGAATAAATGGGAAAGGAGGCCCATGAACAATAAAAATATGAATAAATTCCACCTTAATGAGGAAGGAGATCACCTTAGGAGCTAGATTTTACACTTTTAGGTGTGAACAAGGGCAAAATAGATGTGGATAGAGTCAAGTTTGACTAAGTCAACATGCATTCTTGAGGGGGAAGAGATCACCCAAGTAAACTAGCTCAATATGAACAAGGATCAGCCTAGACACACATATGAGAGTTGGATTAAAGACCCCTTGGTGTGAAGGGAGGAAATACAAGTGAAATAGTTCCATTTGACCAAGTCAACAGTGCTGCTACAAGAGGAGGGAAGCCAACAAGGACATCACAGTTTTGAAGGAGGAATCTTTACTAGGAATTCACCTCATCATTGTGTGGGGTCCGGGGTGAGGAGGCTCACTAAGGATAAAAAGAAGGGCATAGCAGCAAGGAGGGAATTCAGTAATAACATATCTTTGGTCTTTTGACTACTTGCAGGCTTCAGCTGTTTAGCTTTGTTTGCAACACTTTTTAGTGCAAGGAATTCTCATGCGGGGCTTCCATCCTCTCTTTTGGATCAACTTTCTTAAGGGATCTAAAGGGAAGGTTCAGAGCTTCAATTTCATCATCTAGATTACAGCTAATCAACCATATACATCTACAGTGCAATTCCCTTCAGAAACTGTGTCTTTTATGCAGGTGCAGCAGTAGCAGGGTTGAACCCCTGGATTTTTTGCTAGTGTTTGAGGAGGAGGTGTTTACTTCCCTCCGGGAGATCTAATAAGGAGGGAATTAGGCCAATTTATGTATTTATCAGCTATTTTATGTTGTATTCAGTCATATTTAATACATATTTGTAGTAGACTGCGTTATTTTCTGCAGTACTGCCTTTTATACATATGTAATGTCGGAAACCCTTGCCGGGTGTCTTATTTTTGCTGTAGAAGAGATTAAACCTCCATTTCTTTGCTACATGGTTAATATAAAATTCTGATTAGTCTTATTTCATATTTTTCTATAGAAACCCTCATGGGAATTATGCTCTCATAGTCTTCAAAAATTTTATGGCTGGAAGTCATGGGATTGGGGGTGTTTTTGAGCCATCTCTAGCTGGGGAGATCTGTTTAACTTAGCTAGAATGATTTTTTTAAGCTCAAATTTGGTATGGGAGATGTATAATGTATAAAACAAGGATCCAAGTCCCATTTCCCAAATTTATTGTGTTGTTTTCTGAAAATGATGTTTTTATGGTCCAGAATGCTACATTTCCTCACTTTGGGAGAGAATAGTGAGGCATATCTCTACTATTGATCATGCATTTGTTGGTTACATGTTACTTTTAAATCTTATGATCTGATTTATATTGTTATATCCATGAGTTTCTGAAGCTACAACTTTGGAATATCTTAAGATATTCTATTTGTTGTAGAAAATCCCTATTTTGGGATATTACAGTGGTATCAGAGCTGCCATCTTGGCTCAGCCTATGGATTTTGGATCCAATAAGAAGATGAGAAGAAGAAGAGAAAAAAATTATGGAGAGGATGAGATTACTCTCATCCCTTTTCAGATCTAAGAAGAGAGAATAAAGATGAATTGAAAAAGACCTCTCGGAGGTTTCAAGATGAAAAAGAATATGCATGCACTTCCTGTTCTCATAGAGGGAGAGAAGAGCAAGAAGACCACTTGGAACATGAGATCCTGAGTGGATATTTGGCAGAATACAAGTGCCAACCTAGGACTGTCAAAGAGATCCTATATCTTCCTCATTTTATCCAACTAAGAGAGGGAAGAAGGCCATGCAGCAACAGGATGATAAGGGGCAATAGATTCCTATTGTCTACCTTTGATGGATCACCCCTATGTACAACAGAATCTTGGGTGATGAGGTTGAAGGAATTTTTCTTACTACATCCAGTAGTGGAAAGAGAGGCTATGGAGATCTCAACGCTGCACTTGGAGGGAGAGGCAAGATCTTGGTGGTTCAACCATGTGAATCATACATGGGTGTCTAATCTTGCATATTTCACTCAAGGAGTAATCAGAAGGTTTAACAATCAGGGATCAAAGGAGGAGGAGTCCTCTTCTCCACCGGAGGAGCCTTGTACTAACACTGTCACACTCATGGAGGGGCAGCCACCTACACCAGCAGTCAGGACAACCATTAAATTGGAGGAAGGAGCCCTTGCAGCCCTACAAGAGGTTTCCACATCTCATCAAGGTATGGAAGAATTTCCATTTTTTATTATTGCCGTAAATCCTTCTAGAAATTGTGGGAATTTGTCTTCATATGACCCAGGGTCAAACATTATTGCTGAGATAGAGCAGCAGGATTGCATTGCGCTAGGCAAGCTTGAATGGTTCAAGGGAAAGATGAACCATCATCCTCATGTATCCCTGTTGAGTTGCGCACAACCCTTGAGGTTGGAGTGTAATCTTTTGGAGGATGTCATGAACTATTTCCACCATACTCTTACAAAAGAACATAGATTCATCTTTGAGATAGGGTATGAGGCAGAAGCTATATCATTGGAGAGACTATCAGTGCTGCCAAACAATAGCAGTGAGGAGGATTTTCCTTTATCACACTTGGATCTTGACAGATTCAAGATGGTTAGGGACATGAGATCTTCTCTAAAAGATCCCCAAGGAAATGCAATTCAGCATTTCATGACATGCACAGGAGAAGAACTGGTTGTGGAGGATGGTAACCCAAATTGGAAGAATGCCAAGATGAAACTTGATGGGAGGCAGCCACATGGGGTTGAATGGTTGTGGGTGGAGAGAAAGAGGCTAGTGAGCCACTTGAAAATTTATGATACAGGGCAGTAAGAGGCAAAGCTGTGTTGGCTACTCTTGAGAGAGTTTCGCCATCATGAGGCATGTCCTTCTCTGAAGGGTATGAGAATGGGAGACCCTTGGCAGGACACTAACATCATATGGCAGCTTAGGGGTTGGATGTACCATGTTGATTTGATCCTCTTCACATCAATCAACATATTTTCACCTCATGATTTGTATGATGGAGGTGTAAGAGGGCAGCAAGAGTCATTATTGTTGTGGCTTCTCTTGGGAGGGTATGGGTAGAAATTTCCCTATACTTTTCATGATATTTCCGGAGAGAAGGAAGGAACATTCATGGTGCAAGGAGGCTACCCTTCAGCATTGGAGGATTATGACGGGATTCCATGGATGAAGAAGATCTGATCACATAGCATCATGATGGTGGATGGCTTTGGCATATGGAATGTCAAAGGGAGGAGTCATGGAGTCTTATTACTAAGGCCTACAGCGCTGTCACATGGGAGTGTGTTCTTATTGATGGAGTGTTCCAAGGATTCTATGTATCCCTTCTTCTTGCAGATTTTTATGAGGAGATCCTCATGGGGGAACTTATACATGGACCTAACTTTCAGCCTACTCACCATGCATGGTAATAAATACATTTCTGTACTTTTTTATTACTCTATTGAGTATTTGTATTTTCTCACCATATGTAAACAGTGCATTGCTCCACAAGAGAGCAAGATTATTCATGGGTTTCATGGTCACTTTAGGGCCAAATTTTGTAAGGTTGTTAACCCATTTCCACATGAATTTGGGCAAGTGTATTGTTTTTTTGTTTACATACATCTGATATACAGTGTTGTTTGCTATCTTATAGTAGATGAGAAAACATATACAGTTGGTAGCTCATTGGAAAACAGCTAGCCACATGATGTTCTAAATCAGCAGTTGGAAAGACTGCATTTTATCCACCAAGGAGACCATGTGTATCATACTCACTTGCACATAACCTTCAAAAACTTTCTGATTTGGATGACATATGGTAGTGATGTGCCATTCACTTTG